>BMAO01034983.1:0-24084 GCA_019973975.1 Trichonephila clavata
GGAAAAACTTAAGGACGCCATAAGAATTCGATCCTAAAATAAATTTCTGCGTGAATCTTTTCCAAATGTCTAACAATATGGAGAAAAAAAATTATTATTTATCAGAAACTATCTATGCTGAGAAGATGTTCTGTAATATGGAGATTTGTGGAGAAAAAATAATTTAAAAAAAATAGTATGAAATCTTAATATTGCCACAAAGGAGTTCAATTTCCAAAAAAGTGGAAAAAGACTTAATTTTGGTTAGATGATTTAGTGATGAAATTATTTCTCTACGATATAAATAACCAAAAGCGATGATTATTGATAAGTGAGTATCGAGTAGAGTGAATAGTGTTGTTGTTTCTTATCCCAGATGGTGTAGCCGAGCTACACCATCTCCATAAAACCAAAAATCTCCAAAAAATCCAGGAATAAGATACGATTTCCTAAAACCTCGTCATACGAAAACTCAAACGATTCAGAATATGACAGAGAGAGGCCTGATCAGCCTCACGCCTATGACATTTTGGGAAGACTTTCCGGCCCTTTTGAAAAGTCAGACTTGATGTGGCCACTAAAAAAGCGCGACAGAGCCGTCTGCTGATACCTAGGAATATTAAGTGGGGGACACCAACGAGATTTTTTTCTCCAAAATAGCAAGGGTGAGCAAGGGGGTATTCTCCAAAATGCATTGAGTTCTAACCTTTTAATATAGGGCAATGTACATAGCAACATTTTATAACCCCACCAGCTCTTTGTTTCCGCACCTTTGAATCAGTCCAATCCAAGCTTTTTTCCGTCTTCCGATTTATCATGTTCTGTGATTTCAACAGCAAGATTTTAAAATTTAATACTAAGGAAGCTGTCAAATGTACCCGATATGTATTCTTGTAAATATTTAATAAGTGTCCTCTTTTCTCAATACATGTTAAAAAGTATTAAAATACCTATTTAAAAAAATATTTTGACTTATAAACCATTAAAAGCTTAAATACTTACCCTACCACCCATTCATTCCCTCGTGTCAGAAAACAAAATAATTTTTTTTATTTTAAAGTAGATTTTGAAATTCTGAAAAAAAATTTCGATGAATGATTGAATGCATGAATCAATAGATTCATGCATCCAGACTTTATTTATGAAATTCGTGTAATTTCAGAGATCGAGAAAAAAAACCTACTATACTCATTCTATACTAAACTAGTTTACATTAGTTATTAGTTAGGTCACGTAGTGAATTTTTATTGCTGAAATAGTTTTTTTAAAAAAAGAAATTAAACTAGACATTTTATAAAATACTTTTGTTTAAGAGTTAAAAGAACAGGTATTTTTCAGAGGGAGGTAGGTACATGGAATACTTAAACAATTTAATAACATTATGCAATTTGCAAATGAAGGATTCTAGAATCTAGAAATTTTATCTTCAATCACCGTATTAAAAATCACACCCGAGTCGCAATCTTCTCGAGGAAGTATGCAGAACAAAACATCAAACATCCCCCACGACTTAAATCGAAAAAAAAACCCCTTTAAGTATCAGGAGAGAAAATGACATATTTTCACGGACAAAGCTTCGTAAATGAGCGTGAGGTCGTAGAAAAGGATAAAATATATCGAGGACAAGAAAAAATCATGCTCATAAAAGGAAGTAACTAAGAATTTCTAAGTGATAGACCTTTTTTCATAATAAATAAAAATATATTCTAGCTTTTAATTTGTGATCTGACTCCTTATCAGAAGTTGAACGTTCAATCACATCCGGTCACCACTTAATTAAAAACACTTCTGTAATGGATGCCACTTAATTAGGAAAATTGGGTCCGTAGTTGTAAAAGCGCAACTTTAAAACGTGGGAAAAAGCGTAATTTGAATTAGGCTTTACAAAACTCTACTTCATAGCCAGAGTAAAACATTTTTTATAAGAATTTATTTAGTAATATGTTTTTGAAAACATAAGGAATGTAATACACTGTTATTGAATGTTTTATGTTTCATTTTATTTGATTTCAAAATAAATTCTCAGGGTTCAGAAATTGTTGAAAAAACGCCCTACGAATATCATCTGTCAGAGAATTACTGAAGATCTGAAGCGTATTACGGGGATGAAGTTGATAATTACAAGTTTGCAGTCCGATCATCATCAACAGGTATGAGGAAACTGAGATGTTTTAACTGTAACAAAAGATATATTAATAGTTATTCTGATGCATAATACATATTAACCATATTTTTATTACACCATAATTTTATTAAAAAATTAATGCACCAAGAAGTGGAGTCGTCAAAATGAAATGAAATTTTACATACGTAATGACTACTTTGATATAAGTAAATGATTAGAAAGTCAAAGAAAAAGGATCATTTATTTTAGAGAAAAAGCAAAAGAACGGAGGATTCAATACCCTGTTGAACCCCTCTAGCGCGAATGCACGATGCGATACGATCGGCGTGAGGCATACAAGTTCTGCATAATGTATTGAGACATTTCGTTCCATATTTGCAGTAACTTTGCTTCTAGTTCGTTCAAACTCGTAGGATGCCAACTCGCCGTCCTAAATGATCCCAGATATGCTCGATTGGAGACAAATCTGGAAATCGGGCCGGCCAAGAAGGGCAGTAATAGTGCGGAGATAGTCTTGTGACACCCTTTCCGTGTTAGGCCGAACATTGTCTTGTTGAAAAATGGCTCCTGGGAGCCGTTGCATAAGTGGCAACACATGTGGTTGCAGGATGTCATGGACATAACCGCTGGGCTGTCATGGTGCCACGAATCAATACTAGGGTGACCGTGTATTGTAGGCAATGCACCCCATACCATCACACCAGCTGTGGGAGCGGTGTTTCGCTGTAAAGCAAAGGCAGGATTGAGGCGTTCACCACGGGGTCTCCACACACGAACACGATTGTCATCACTGCTGAGATTGAATCTGGATTCGTCGCTAAAGACGACCTGGTTCCATTCCGCTGCAGTCCAGATTCCTCGTGCGCGCACAACTCTAAGCGGGGGCGTCAAGGCAGCACACGTAATGGGCGCCGTGATATCCAAATGCCCTTCAGCCAGGCGCCTTCGTATAGTTCGAGAGACACAGGGGCCCTAGTGAAGGTGCTACCTGTGCCTGGATGGCGGCCGATGAAGCAGTTGGCTGTACGAGTGCATTTCTTACAATGTGGCGGTCTTCTCGAAAACTGGTCTGTCAAGGCGTCCTGGGCGTGTTCTTCGTGTAAATAACATCTCTCGGATCCACTGGTCCCAACACCTCCTCACAAAACAATCAAAGTGGCCTAATTGACGAGCTACTCGCCGAACTGACCACCAGCTTCCATCATGCCGATGATTCTCCCCCCTCTCAAACTGCGACAGCTGCTGATATTGTCTTCGAAACCGGCGTAATGGCATGTTTACCTCAGATCTTCCTTTGTAAACGATTCAGTACACTCGTTCCACGGAGAACGACGTTAAACGCCCTCTACCTGTTATACGTAATGCGCAATCACGCTGCATTTCTAATTATTGCATATCTCTGCGACATGCACCTTCAGGCCAAGTTTCGTTACAATCCTGCAATTATTTCTTGGTGAGCTATTTTTTTGTTTTTGTTGTTCATGAGTGTATTTGTACATCTATCGTATGAAAGATGTATGAGTTAGGAAAACAACTTCAATAGATTTTTTAAGGATTCTGAAGATCTATCCATTATAATCCTATGGATTTCGTTCTGCATTATAAACAAAGTGATTTTAACCTCGCTAAAAGAAGTTTTTTTGCTTTGCTTATAGTTATTGAAGCAATCTTAAATATCTGGTATTTATAGTTGTCTTGAGTTTCAAAAACATATAGAGAGTTAAAAAAAATTAAAATTTTGTGAGTTATTTGCATTTTTTAACTAAAGCCCGATTTTTTTACTTTTGAATAACTTGACCCTTATACAAAAATTCAAATGCATACGTAAGTTTTATACTCTAATTTTGCAGGTGAAGACACTGCAGCGATGTCAGCGGCTGGACAGATGGAAACGCTCCTTGGAGTTCAAGGCTTTGATAAGGTACACAGTCTTCGTTATCTTTAGAAAAAATATAAAGGCTCTCAGGAAATGCATGTTATATGCTGTAAATGATTTTGGAATGTATTATATAAATTTCACACACCAGTTCATTTTTAATATTTAAATAAGTAATAATAAGAAGAATGATTTAAAGAAATGTTTGAACAGTTTTATTTGCTTTCATCTCTCTATCAATGTATTTTTTAAATAACTGTAATACTTTAAGTGGAACAACCAACTGAAAAACATATTTGTATGATCAGTAATATTTCATTAGCAACAAACATTATTCTGAATGATTAATATTTCCTATACACACTAGTTCATTTAACATTATAGAATGAAAAACCAAATACGGAGAAGTAAAGAAAAAAACAGAAAGAAAAGAAAAAAGATAAAAAAAAAAAAGGAAGAGAGGGGAAAAATAAAGAAAAATTAGAAACTTATTTTATACCAGAAAAAAATGATTCAACTTAGATAGAAATGAGTAGCATAGTAAAATATATGCTGAGAGAAATTTATAGGAAAGCAAAGCCAGAAATTATTGGAAAGAAGGCTTCATTTGCTTCCATGAAAAACTATATAAAATAGAGTGAGATGAAACCAAAAAACATGGCGACCAGAAAGCATTTTTCTTTCGCGGTATAATTCTCTAAATAACCACTAAATACATTCAATATTATTATTATTATTATTATTTGCACTGAATACATTAAATATCATTCGTATTGAATTTCACGGATATCCAAAAGCTAAAGATTTTAGCACACTCAGTCATTGAAGTTGGCCATATAGATTGGTAATCGAAGGGGAATCGGTCACAGTTAATTGTTTATAGTCAACAGTTACAGTTAATCAATATTTATTTAAATAATCTTTGTTTAATTCAATAAAAGGAACCCCAGTCTGTTTTTAAATATTTTACTTTTCTAATTAATTTGTATGATATATGATGTTTTACTCTTAAGGTGTCTTACTTTACACGTTGAAAGTGACCAAATTCAGTCAAGACAGATATTTATGTTTTTTATTTTATTGAATGGAGCTATCTTTTTTGATTTTACGAAACATACTTTGTTTTGTTTCTACACTACCTAGAGGCCAAGTTACAATCAATTTTATAAATTTAGAAAAACCGGAAGTGGGTTTTTGATCTACCAGAAGTGGGCATTTCAATTGCTCAAAATCTATCGTGGCGAGTCTGATAACTCAAATTATTGCGAATGTATTTCTATCAAACTTTTTGAACTTGATATTTACGTTATTTTCTAGAGAATGTACTAAAATATTTCTTATTGTATGAATACTTTTTGAGTTATGGCTTGTTATTTAAATAATGGTCTCATAAAAAAATGTAACATTTCTTATAATGTTTACTCAATCAGCTCTAAAATGTTCAATTTTAATAAAAAATTGAAATTTTAGTACATTTTCTAGATAAATGCATCTAATTTGTTTTAGTAATACTTTTACTAATATATGTTTGTTACCTTTTTCTCTAACTGCTTTGAAGTTTTTCAAAAATATTGCTAAAATTTCACTTATAATTGTGACTTTTGTAAAATTCAGGTAATTTATTTTAAATTTTGATAGTTAAATTTTTTGTAATATTTATTGGTATTGAGTCCTATAAAAGAGCATTTATAATGTTTTAGTACGCTGTTTTGTTAAAAAGTACTCCGAACGTGTTCAGATACCTTAAACCGGTGGGAAAGTAGGATAAAAACTATAAAAATGTTCTAAACTTTTCGAACTATTGAAACTGCTGCAGAATATATTAGAATATTTTAAACGGTTGGTATATAGCTCTAGTAAGAATTTAAATACTTTTTATTCTGTATTTTAAATTTTATTTTGTATACTATTACTGCGAAAATCTTGATGTGTTTTTTTAATTTTAGAATTACAGCAAATGTTTTTGGGAGTTCACGAATTTTTACTGGCATTCTAATTCTTTCGCAATGGCTTAAAGCGCTAATTCTTTCAATCACTATTTGTAATATTTATCTAAAATCTTTTGCAAAGTAGAGTTGATAACTCTATTTTGAAAATTTTTATACAAATTTTATGAGAGAATAACGAAATAAGTACGATTTATAGTTAACATTAATTAAAAATAATTTGTTGAATAATACTTCTACTTAAATTTTTTTGTAATATTTCACTTCATTTCGAGTGTTTTTTTTATCTATTAATTACAATTGTACTAATTTTATTATAAATTGCAAGAGTAATTTTAATATTCTTTGTAAATTTATTACAGATATTTGCAGCCGTAAGAAAATGTTGGGCATCTCAGTTCGACTATATAGCTATCGAGTACAAACGGTAAATAATTAGCTTCCCCCCCCCCAAACTATTTCAATTACTTTGATTGTAATGTTTATAATGGCTATAAACTATATATAATTCAAATTATACATAATACCAAGAATGTCTATGAAATAATTCGAATTATCTAGTTATTTTTTAAAAAAAATTAAATAGACTATTGTAGAAATATCAGATATATGCAAGCCTTTACTTGTGATTACAAATTATCAACTCAAAAAAAAAATGTACAAGTTGAGTAACTAAAACTAGTCAATGAATTATGCTTAGCTACAGTAAGAGGGAATATAATAGCATAAAACTCAACTCTTAAACTATATTTTCTATAACTTGTTTCCCGTATCTGATAAGGTATTGCATATTAAAACTAGAAGATGCAGTTCACTTCATTACTTAACCTATTTGCATATACCAGCTTCGGAAAACGAACGTGAACTAGCTGAAAGAGACAAGCAATAGAATGAACATCATAACATAGGTTGAATATGAAATTTTGTTCTTTATTGGAATCCTAATAGCAAAAATCGGTGTGAATATTGTAAGAGAGAGAGAGAGGCACAAAAATATTCCCAATAGCTATAATAGCTTATTTTTTTAACGTTTTTTACAAATATAGTTATAGAGAAAATAGTAAGATCACCATGTTTTTATATAAAATTTCTTATAATTATTAATTTTTTGGTGTGTTGCGCCATTACCATTCTGTTGTTCGTAATTTAGTACAATATTTTTTTGAACTGATATGTGTATATTACCATTCCAATATGGAATTTAAATTATATGAAATCAAAAGGTGCACCTTTTATTTAACATATTAATAATACTATTTTGATTCTCTCTCTCTCTCTCTATATATATATATATGAAATGTCAATGAATTTTGTAAAAAGTTTTGTAACGGGGCAGGTGTTGGTTTTAACATGTAGTCGTGGTCGAGGAGTAGCTATGTCTTGATAGAATACTTCTCCACTATAAAGTTCATCTTTCGTTTATTGAACATCACCAATATATCAAGTGCAAACACATTTGCATAATTTATGGACGTTAACACACATATATAAAGCAGAAGCAACACTTAGCAGCGACGCGAACACATCGTTAACAAACAGACAAAGCCCAAAGAAAGGGAGCAACCGATGGCTCCGAGTTTTTACACTGGCGGTGAAGGTCGTACGATTCCTTTGTAACAGGAGTCGTGATTGGATGCAAATGCGCGCGAGCAATTAGATTACGATTAAGATTTTAATGGTCTTGTGCCAAAGAATTAGGAAATAATTTAACGGAGTAAAGTTAAACAGTTAGAAGAAATCATTACATATATATCTATGTATGTATAATACTTGAAAAAATATCCTTAATAATAATACGAAAATGCATTCAACGTAAAATATTTAAATAAAATATTTTCTTTGTTGAATACATCATAGATAAAACTAGTAACATTTTTTTGATGAAAAATATTTAAGAGTTATGTGGTATTTTTATATAAATGATCTAAATATTATTAAAATAACTCATTGATTCAGGTAGCTTATGCAGGGAAAAAGATTCAAAACTTAATATTTTATCACTAAGAATAAAGAAGCCGTTTTTTATTTTTACTTCCTCAGCAATGCCCTGAAAATTCATCATTTACTCCCCTGCGCTCTCCATAAAGCTTACTTTAATTTTTAAAAGACGAGTAAATATTTTAAAATAAACAATTGAATAAATATAAAGGATCCATGCATTTATAAATTATCTTTTTTCTTTGTGAATTCTACTTTTAACTACACCTATATATTATAATGAGGATAATAACTTATATTCTAATATTTTAAAGCACAATTATTAAATATACTCGTTACATTTATAAAAAAAAGTTGTAATTATTGTGAATACTAAGTTTGCATCTAATAATTTTATGCTATTTTTTTATAATTATAGGACCGTATGTTTATAAAAAAGATTTCACATTTAATAGTTTATACACATTAATCGTCAGCTCTTTTTTTCTGACAGACGCAATGGTCAAGTTTTGAACTCGCCAATGGCCGTTGTCATTCAAGAAATGGTTGCTTGTGAAGTGGCGGGAGTTCTATTTACATTGGATCCAGTGACCAGTAATCCATCTGTTATCACTATCACTGCCAATTACGGCTTAGGAGAGGTAATTATGTAATACATGCATAAACATACATGAGTGGGGTGTTTCAGATATCATGCAAGAAAGTTAAAATATTAGAAAAGAGCAATGAACTACAATACACATTTTTATTGAATAAATATGTAAGAGTAAAATCCAGTCAGTTATAACATTTCTAATTTTGTATAACTGCGTGTCAATTACGGGAATTACTTAAAAAATTTGTTTATTTTCAATTATTGTATTAGAGGTATGAAAGGAACACATTCATTGTATGGGCAGTGGAGAATGCACACTTCTTTTACAGGGTAGTAGGTTATTTGTTGATGTATAATGGGTTGGAGAAAAACATTGAATATCTATAATGTTTAGGATGTTTTTGCTTTTTCTTAAAACGGTGTTCCACAAATCATAAACTTACAAATGGATTTTAATGTTGCTTTTTACTAGATAAACATATGAGACACATTGTAACATAATGTTCTACAAAGAGATAAGCAATATGGAATGAAAAGTTTATGTTGCCAGACGACAACAAAGAAATTAATAGTTATATTAGTTGGCTTCAGTTCCTGCATTCACAGTTATATTCTAAAAAATACAAATATGTAAGCGCCGAGCAGTGACGTCATAAGATTTCTTAAGGCCTTGGGGCCCCAATGCAAAATTAGGCCACACCTGTGACCCTTCCAAGTAGACAGTATTGTGGCGTCGTGGACTCGGTTGCAGGTGGACGCTAAGCTAATTATTAAAAAATACTTTTTATTGTGATCTAATCAACTGTTTATTTGATGTACAGCATTCAGAAGATCACTGGAAAGAGAAAAAAAAATCAGTTACAGGGGTTCGTTCTATTTAGCCAGTTCTATTTAGTCAGCTAGTTGCATGGGTGTCCATTCCTCGTGTCTTCTTTATTCGCCTGTCGGATACTGTCTCAGGAGTCGATCCGGAGGCCCTCGCCTCGCGCTTTCTTCCTAGATCCGTCGATTCCGTCTCGGGGGTCTATTGTGGGAGTCGATCGGGAGCCATCCCCCCCCCCTTTTTTTTTTTTTTGATTGACGCTGATCATCATTGGGAAACTGGAACGCGGAGCGTTCCTCCGTCCCATACTGGTTGTATTGTGCTCTTATAGTTGTTAGGCCTTAATGGGGAATTTGAGTCCTGGAAAATTGTGATAGATGTAGAAGGTAGTTGTGGTTAAGCTGGGTGATAGATGGAACTGGTAAGATTAATTGTTCTTGCTAACGGACGAGGAGCTCGTCTGTTATTGCTGAAAGGGGATTAGTGAGATAGCACTCTATACGCTGTCCTGGCGTCGGAGAGATAATTAAAAATAAGCATGAAAAGAAGTTGGTTGCCTGTGTGGTTCATTGAGAAATTAAAGTAAATGAGCAGGGAGATACGTGTGATAATGCGAAAAATTTTGATAGGAGGGGATCATTCGCCAAAAAGGAATGATCCTCTAAACTAATTTAAGGGGGATTGTAGGAGTCCAGTAAAATTCTTCTGGGTCTCTTACTATTGATATTAGGATTGTAGTTTTCTAGGTTTAAGATATTAGTATTATTGATGTTAGGTAAATTGTCGAAAAACTTTATGGCTAGATTTTGTATGTGAACTTTAAATATAGGAATTTTGAGAACTTTATAAATTTCTTTATTTTTGGTGTATCTACAAATTTTGGTAATGGTTCTAATGAGGGAGTTTTGGGCTGAATTTAAAAGGTTGATGTTAGAATCTACTGCGTATCCCCACACAGGACAACCATAAGTTAAAATGGGCCGCAAAACGGCAGTGTAGAGAAGTACTTTGTTCCTTAGGTTCAAATGAGAATTCCGGCAAATTAAGGGGTAAATTGAGCGTACTGCGTTCCGGAATTTATCACGCGCATGTGTGATGTGTTGTTTCCATGTCAGATTTTTCTCTAGGATTAGTCCTAGGTATTTCGTACTCTGAGACCAGTGTAGTGGTGTGGTATACAGGGTAGGAGGTGTGCAAGGCTTCCTTCTCCTAGTGAAGAGTACTGCTATTGTTTTGTCTATGTTAATTTTAATTTTCCAGGTGTTAAAGTAGTTCTCGAGTAGGTGTAGATGTGCGTTAAGAGCTTTTGTAATAGTGTCATGATTTTTAAAGGTAGCAGATATGCAGTGTCATCCGCATAAATATTAGTGATGGTTAGTTTGTGAGTAGGGATGTCGTTTATATATATATTGAATAATAATGGGCCAAGTAGGCTTCCTTGTGGAACACCGTACTTGATAAAAATAGTAGAGGAAAGAGTATTGTTGACTTTAACATTAAAGGATCTATTTACAAGGTACGAATTAATTAGATGTATTAAAGCAGGTGGGAAATTGTTAGTTATAAGTTTATAAATGAGACCGCTGACCCAGACCCTGTCAAAGGCTTCTGAATGTCCAGAAAGACAGCCCCAGTGGACCTGCCTCTCTGAAATCCAGAAGAGTCATCCCCTTTTTCTTGGGTCGACCCTTTTAAACTCTATGGGTGGGTCCACTCCACGCCCCTCATCAACCCCCATTGGCCGGCTCTAGGTTTTGCACCCGGTACCTCGGTCTTGCAAGTCCACCATTCGTGCAGAGGTAACAAAGGTTTCGGTCCCTCTCAAAGGTCGTCGGCGACAAGGGCTTGGCTGATATCTGGTACTCGAACCATTTGGCCGCCTTTGTCTCTTTTGATGCCACCCGCCGCCGTCTGCCGAGGCGCCAGCCTTTCTAGACTGACAATCACTGCCTATGAATGAAAAATAATGCAGTGATGCCCAGTCCATAGTGTTTGCCAGTCCCACCGTCGCGGACAGTCCAGCTGTCCGACAAAGCACAATGTCGCCAAAGCCACGTGCTCCCCAGCTGTGAAGTTCCTCATGAGTAGGGGCGATTTCTCATTTGTGACTACGTCATAGTATACAGCATATGTTGTCGAAACTCGTACAAAAGGTGAACCGTAACAAATAAATGTGCTTAACTCTCAATTTCACAAAAATAAACTTCCACCTTTCGACTAAATGAATAATGATGGTGTATGGTAATAGGCCTAGACATGGACAATGGACATGACGTAATATAAAGTCTTGCCAGTAGCGTAACGTACATTCCCGCATTGCGGGGGGGGGCAAGATTCTAGGGGGCCTAAGCCTGATGTTAAGGTTTGGCAATCTTTTGTAATTTTGTAAGATCTGGCTTGGGGCCCAAAATATGACTTTTCCGGTGGGGGCCCTAATATTCTTAGTTACGCCACTGGGTTTTGCCACTATTGCCAGTTAGAATATAGTTTGAAATGCCGGTTTTTCGGAAAATATGTCCAGAAAAAACAATTGATGACTGAAATTATTCGGATCATGATCGGATTTATCTTGAGAACAAGACGAAGCCCCCAACCCGGGCTCAGTTGGACCATATCTCAAGACGTCCCTGGCACCGAGGCTTTATCTCTGAGCTAAAAATTAAAAACACCTTGGTCTTGGAGGGGTTGAGAGAGAATGATTCAAACTTGAAGCACCTACCTTGTGTACGCTGTAATATATTGGAAGTTGCAAAAATATATGAGTACCTTGTGTTACTTAAAACTGTTCCCGAGATTGCGCCATTTTTTTTCTACTTTATGATGTCATTAATAAAAATAAAATTCGATTCGAAATCTTTCTTGTATTGATGTATTTATGTATTACTAAGCGTATAGCAAAAAAAAAAAAGAAAGCTTTTGATATTTACGAATATCAATAACTGTAATGTATTCTTACAGAGCGTTGTATCCGGATCCGTGGAGCCAGATACTATAGTGCTGAGGAGAAAGGATAATGAAGATTTGGAACTGGATTCGGTTGTTGTCGGATCTAAACTCCGAAGAATCGTCATACAAGGTTCGACTTTCAGTTTTTTAGAGATACTTTAAAAAAAAAACTAGATACAGCGACTTCTCTCTCCGAAAATTCAGTAGATCTTACATATTCCGTTACAGTTAATCATTAATAAATCGTGAATTTCTTTATAAATTTTATAAATTGTATATTTCATACCCAAAAAAACGACTAATTTTGTGACGGATCTATCCGCGACTATACTAATACCTTGGGGGTTCTTCTAGGGGAAAATATTTTATCTCAACCAACTTTCGCCGAGTAAGAAAGCGTGATTATGTAAATGAAATATATTATATAAATTCTGTTTTCGCGAGTTTGAGGAGTTGGCAAGTTGGAGTTAGCAAAGAGTAGCAAGTGTGTTGGCGAGTTAATTGTTAGTTGAAGATTGAAGGATCGTGGAATTATTAGAAGATTTTGGAGTTTGTTCAGGAAAAAGGATTACGGAGGGTGGATCCGACGACATTGATTAAATCCAGATAAAGATCTCCTACAAGATTGAAGTGTAGGATCCGCTTCATAAAAGTACAGGTATCGTGAGCTTGTTTAATTAAGAAATTAGCTTATTAGTGTGTGACGTAGTTTATATTAAGCGTATTTATGCTATCGTAGATTCTGTTGAGGGTCCCTAGTAGTATCCCCGTGTCATTGAATTTCCCCTCCGCGCTCTATTATTTGATAACCTATCTTAATTAGATTGTTATTGTGTCTGATTGATATTTTGGTAACTATAAATTAATTAGATTGAAATCATGTCTGTTGATTATTCAGTTTCTCCCACCCACTTAGCCCAGTTTGAGGGTAAACAAGGGGTTTCAGAGAGAAGCAGAAACCGACCGGCATTGCAAGCATTAGGAAGAATGCGACTATATATATATATATATATATATATATATATATATATATATATATATATATATATATATATATATATAGAAGAATGCGAGGGAGGTGGGGGGGGGGTTGGAGTAATTAAATAGTCACCCATTTTAGACTTCTATAACTAGGAATTATTTATATAAAAATTTACTCCTGCCTTGATGTCTTGTAGAACTACAGGTTTTGTTATCTAAATAATTATTTAAAAATACATAGCGGAAGTATGCAGAATACGCCATGCATTGCGGCACGGTCAATAGCCTATTGCGTTGCTACTCACCAATTCATACAATGCAATAGATCAAGGATGGCCAATCCGCAACACACATGCCACAGTGTGGTACAGTAGAATTTTTAACAGTGGCACGCGAAGACTAAGTGCAAAATTTTAAGAAATTTAAAAAGGTCATAAATAGCCATTCTTTGCAATTTAATTGAAGTAGGGTGTCTAAGTGTTTTCTTCTATGAAAAAACAAAATAAAATATCACTCAAAACTGGATGTGTCCCTATAATAACGTAATTTTGTCCTATAGTAACCTAATCTTAATATAGATGACTTAGTAAAAAATGTAGTAATTCAAAAGCCACATTAAGTAAATAACTGGGCGTTTAATAATTATTTTGAATTAAATGATTCAAGTCACTCATTTTTATTTAACACCCAACCTAATTGATAGAACTTGTAAAAGTTTACAAGTTTGTGTACTTTCGTCTTATTAATTATATTATTTTTAAATTTCGATTAGATAGACTTGCATTAAAAAAAGGCGCTGTTTGCGTAAAATACCATAATAAGCTAATAAGTAACATTTTTTCACTTTTCCATGTTTGTTTGTTGGAAAAGTTGGAAGTTGCGCACATAATTACATAATAATGGCACTTTTCCCTAAAAGGTTGGCCACCCCTGCCACAGATAGTATTGAAGACTTGAGCACAGCTACTTTGGTGAAAGTCATATTGCACAATATTAATCAGAATCTTAAAAATAAATATTAATACCATATCTAAAGTTTTTTTTCTTTTTGTAAATTTTCTCAGTGAGCGTCAGAGCTATTATTTTACAGCTAAGCTTTTAATTATCGTTGATTACCTTCTTTCTGCTCTTATACACAATTGCACACACATACTAGTACCTTTTGCTGTCTACGCACTTTTGATCCCCATTCCCTACTTCTAATAACCAATCGCCAGAGACATCTTAAGGCATGGGTCAACTGGGCTCGGGCCCAGGGCCTCACCCTCGGCGGGGGCCTCGTTTCGTTCTCAACTCAGTCTTAATAAAATCATGATCCGGATAGTTTTGATGCTCATGTAGTATTCTCCAACATATTCTCCGAAAAACAGTGAATTTCAAACTGCATGTCAACTGGCAAAAGTGCTAAGTCTATATTATGTGATGACCACTGTCCATGTCCAGGCTTAGGCCTAATATCATAAACCATCATGGAACTCATTTAATTGAAAGGCAGCCATCGGTTGAGCCGGTTTGCGCCTATGTTTTTGGGATAGTTAGTCGTTCACATTTATTTGTTTCAAATCACCGTTTGAACGAGTATTTGACAATGCATGCTATGTACTGTCTACTTTTAGAATTTCCAGTGGAGCCTACTTTTGCATGGGGGCCCAGGGCTTTAAAGAGTCTTAAAACGTTCCTGCCCACAATCGCCCTTCCTACTTTTATCCTGAAGTAAAATAAAAATTACGCTGTCATTGAGAGGGGATTGCTTCCCCAAATCCCGCCCTGCTTCCTCGTCGGTATTGTGAGCCTTGTGAAGTATTCGAGATGTATCTACGACAGTCGACTCTCAATAATTCGTAGTTGAAGAGACTGAAGAAATCTTCGAATTATCAAGAGGGCAGAAAAAAACTCCGAAAATAAACGAAGAGAAATTTTTTTCTAACACATTTAAATTTGAAACTATAATAAAACGGTAATTGTACATATATATAAAATTATTTAAAAGAACTTTTAAAAAGTACATACTATACAGAAGTTAAGAGTCCTGTATTGAAAGAATACATTTGTGTATTAAAAGCATACTGTACATAATTAATATTTTTTGATGAAAAACTCTTGTTAACTTTAAAAATCTGCTTGATCTGTTATCGGTTCCCTCGGACACTGTTCCCAAAACCATTGGTTCTTCAAGACAGGGTCCAGGCCGGCACATGCCCTGTTTGGTACCACATGCCATAAGTAACACAGATGAGTCATAAATCGTAATGTCACTCCGATGCAAAATACACAATCCTACGCGCATCTCTTCTTCACAATATCAGACTATCCTTTCTGAACACGTGTGTAGCTAGATCACGTGTTAAATGAAATATATGAACGGCTGACAACTAGTGCGGACGGTCTATTGTCCACTTGAAGAAGGAAAGCAATAAAAGTGTCTTTTTGCTTGAGGAACCAGGAAACAAAAAGAAGGAATGGCAGACAGATGGTCATCAAATGGGCTACATTGCAGGTGAGGCGTGGGAAGACAATGTAACTCAAAACATGTAAGCTCCAACCGGTACGCTATAGTTCTCTAAATGATAGTGTGTGTTCGAATTGTCGAGAGCTATATAAGTTAACTTCAAATTATCGCGTGTTGTAGTCTGGCCAGCCACAGATTTTACTTCGAAATATTGAGTGTACCAAAACGTATTGTTTTAGTTCGAAATATCCAGAGTTTTTCTATGGGCTGAGCATATTCTTCGAATTAACGAGAGGTTCGTATTATCGAAGGTTTGAATTAGCGAAAGTCGACTGTATTTCCCAAGCATTGTCTTCAAATTGAATTCCTCATCACTGACCCCTGTAATGTTTCCCCCACTATATATATATTGAAATAGCAAATTTCTCTCCAATGCAATGTTGTAAGAAGTATCCACAGTATTGCCATTTTCTTCTAATACGCAACAAATCTTGCCCGTGAATTCATGTGCTGTTGTAGAAATTTATGTCACGTAATATATTTATGTGTATCGGATATTTAAATTATCTATATAAACGTGTATTCATGCACATTCATTTTTGAATTATTAGTTACATTTATTTATTTTTTTAATTAGATTCTGGTGGAATTGTTACCGAAGACCTGGATGAGAGTGAAAGGAACGAAAGTTGTTTATCAAAAGAAACAGCTCTGCATCTGGGAAAATTAGCCATAAAAGTATAGATTGCTTCTGTTATATTTTACTTAGTGTAGAAATATAAATAATTGGTGTCATATTTTTATTTAAACTTAACTTTTTGAAGTGAAAACTTCGTTAGCCGCGTTGAGTACTTTTTGGTAGAGGAAAATCTTATGGGTTCGCGTCACCGACATGCTCATGACTGGCGCACGCGCAGTGTGCTGTGCGCCTTAGACTATTTTTGGATGGGTGAAATCTCGTGCGATCGCGTCACCGACATGCTTATAGCAGTATATCTGTAGCTATGCAGCTAACGTGCAATGCTGTGTATATCTTATAAGTGAAATTGAATGGATTTAGTGAAAAGTTCAATGTGTATATACTGTGCACCTATAGATAATTACCCTACTGTGTACCTATAGATAATTAAAAGTTATTAAAGATTAAATTACTGTGAATTTTATATATATATATATATATATTAGTGGTCGCGGTAGCCAAGTGGTCTAGGCATCGGATCGTGGCTAGCGTGTCATGAGTTCGATCCCAGTACCACTGAAGACCTGCCGTGTAGGGGAGAGATGCACGTTAAATCTGTCGAGAGCTCAAACGTCCTCCCGTTGGTGTGGTGTGGTAGTTAGGAGAGGGAGGTTCCAGCTCAGGTGTCGTCCGCGTCACTTGACCATGGTTCAAAATTACGCGGACCGTCCCCAAAAGCCCTCGTGTAGCTGAACAGTGGGACGTTAATATTCACTCCCTCACTCATATATATATATATATTTTCACAAACATATATAGTATCTTGTTCAAATTTTCAATTGCTAATAAAATATTTTCCATTCATCCATTCAAAATTTTTTTAAAAAACTTGTAGTGCATGACATTTGATGTTACTACAGTTTTTTTCAAATATTAATTCATTACTTTAATTAAAAAAAATAAATAAATAGTTACAAACACAAAAATTATAGTCCAACAGCATACATAGAAAGGAAACTCGTTCACTATGCCCCTGTAGCGCAACAATGAATAGCGCATTGGACTTCTAATCTAAAAATCATGGGTACGAATCCAACCTGGGATGGCCTAATTTCTGAGAATGTGATTTCTTTTTTACGATACTATTTTATTAGAATAATTAAATTTAATTAATGAATAAATAGTAACAAACAAAAAAGAATAGTCCAGCGCTTTGTATAGAAAGGAAAATGGAAAATTGCATGGAAAATCGCTTTTTATTTTTCACTTAATATTGTAATTCCGTCATATATATACATACTTATATTAATTTTTACTATTTAATAAAAAGTAACTAAAAATAAAATTATGCTCAGAAGTGTAAAATGCCACAAATAAGACCCTTTGTTTATGAGGCATATATCTTTTAAAATTTTCAATAGAGCTTAGATATTTTACGTTTTTAGTAAAGATAATTTAATTATTCTGTAAAACTACAAAAGTAATTTTTTAGTTCAAAAGTTTTTTTCCCTACTTAATTTAAGTAATACATAATTTTTGAGAACTCATAATACATACTTATGTTTAGGTACCATTTTTTAAAAAAGTATCTTTTTTTTATACAAAATATTTTTTACACATAAAAACAATACCCAAAAGACTGTGAACCTATTTTTTTTGTGAAAATTTAGTATAGTTTCTTTAAAAAAATTATGAAACTTTGAAATTCGGAAAATTTTATATTTTCTGCTTTTTTTATGCAAAAAACCCATTTTTAAAAATTTAGGCACTATTTTAATAGAAAAAAAATTAAGTTTTCTATATGCATAGGCATCTTGTACAGAAGTATAAAAAATTTATAATCTTATAGTGCAATAGTTCTTTTAAAAAAATGTACCTAAATGCAAAAAAATATGCTTTTGAGAGAAAAAGTGAAGAAACTAAGGGTCAAAAGGGGCGTGGTCATTTGTTTACATTTTTATTTTTCATATTTTAGGGCTATTTTATAAACAAACATATAAGCATTATACATTTTTAGGTTCAGAAAAATATGCTCTATTTTTTAGAACTAAAATTGAAAAATCGATTTTTTGAAAGTATATGATGTCCTGGTTTTCTTAAGTAGGAATTGTCTTTAATTTTTTTTATGTTACTTGTTTTAATATTTTCAGATCGAAAAATACTATGAATCACCCTGCGACATAGAATGGGGCATTCTAGATAACGAAACGTACATTCTTCAGGTAATAAATGTCTGCCAAAGGCTTAAGATATTATTTTTCAGATAAGTTATTTCATACTTTTCTTTAAATAAATTAATTCCGTGCATCTGATCTTTCGTAGTCCCGACCTGTTACCACTACAGCTGCGGAAACGGATTACGAAATGAAACACGAGTTCGACGTTCCTTTGCAATGTGAAAATGAATATTATACAGTTGCAAATATTGGGTAAGAAAATTTATTTATTTATAAAATTTGTTTTAAAATTTCATTAATCTTTGAAATGGATCAAATGAAAAGTTATATTAAGCTATGTAAATTTTCAGGGTGTCCCAGGATTTTTGGGGACAAATTTTAAGGGGGCATTACAAGGATTCAGATTTGCATAGCAACCCATGTTCAAAAATATTTTTGTTCGATGCTAGATGGCGTTGTTAACGAGAGCATTGGAGGAAACACACAAATCATTTCACACAGTCATTTGAGCTGTCATCTACCGGAGTATGGAGCGTTTTACGAACACCGAGCTGGCAGATGTGCACCTGATTTACGGATTGCCAGAAGGTCAAATACAGGAGCAACACGAAGATTGATTATATCACGAAAGGTACCCACAGAGAGACGCACCAGACCACCGTATGTTTACTAATTTGTCTCACAGTTTGGATGATTATAGATCATTACGAGGTAATAGGCACAGTGAAGGTGGGCCACGAGTGACTCGAACTTCCAGCATAGAACTAAATGTGTTAGATACCGTTCCAACTAATCCGAATACCAGCGTACGAGCCATCGCTGCTTCTGTAGAAGGATCTCGGAATAATGTACATCGTATTTGGCAACGTGATAACAAACCATTACACTCATACCATCTTCAAAGAGTACCGTTCCAAATTATGATGCAAATTAATAAACATCTGGCGGTCCGATGCATCAATCTGTGGGTGCCTTTCACGATACAGCCTTTCTGCTACTCGAGCATTTCCTTCTGCCAAACCATGAATCGGGTGCACATCTTCCAGCTAAGTGTCCGTAACACAGTTCAATACTCCTCTGCGCTCAATGTCAGCTCAAGGGGTCTCAGAACTTTCTCTAGAGGGCTGAAAATATAAACAATATTCCAATACAACTTTGAAATTAAAATTAAATAATTCGAATCTTTTACACATTATTTATAAAGAAATAGGGCTTCAGAAAAGTGTAAAATGTTTCAAATATAATCATAATTTAAAAATTATAAGCATATGAAAATAAGAAATATTTCTATAAGAAATATTAATTAAGTTTTACGTTGCGCATGCTTTTTCTAAAGTAGTAGCTTTAATTACTAGCAATAAGTTGATTTATAATGTTATATGTATACATATTTCACCGTAGTATTTTTATATAAATAGAATCATAAATTATATTTTTAAAAAAATTAAAAAATTACATTTTCAAATTTTTTTAAATTTTTTTAATATTTTTCAAATATTTTGAAATACAAAATATATATTATTCTTAAATTACTAGCGTTTAAAGAGTATGATACATTTGAAATTCTATAAAGTTTTGTACATCAAAAGCTACTATTTTAGAAAATAGCATGCGCAATGCAAAAATTACTTAATATTTACTTCAAAACTAATTTCTTATTTGTATATGCTTATAATTTTTAAAATTATGATTATATTTCAAACATTTTGTATTTTTTTGAAACCATAATACTTTATAAATGATGTGTAAAAGATTCGAATTATTTTATTTGAATTTAAAAGAAGTATGTCTGTTTGAAAATTGTTTATATTTTCACCCCTCGAGACAAAATTAACACCCCTGAGACCCTTCAAATGACTGCGGTAATGCAGGTCTTTCCTCCAATGCTCTTGTGAAAAACGCCACCTAGCGCCGAACGAGGACGTTTCCGACCATGGGTTGCTGTGCAAATCTGAATCCTTGTGATGTCTTCTACCACCCCTTAAAGTTTGTCCCAATAATCGTTTGCGACAACCAGTATAACCCGGAAATAAACATGTAAAAATCCATCTTTTAAGCAAATACTACACTTATTGGGATATGAGTAAGTTTTGACAAAGAGTAGAGCATGGAGTTTTATTGCAGTTCTATTTCATCCAATAATTATGATTTATTGATGAAATTTATTTCAGGTATACCATTTTTCTAAGTGTCTGTGGTAGCCTAGTGGTCATGGTCACGAACTCGTGATTGGGGTGTCATGTGTTCGAAACCCTTGTGCCGCTGAAGACCTATCGTGCAGAAATACTGATTAATATTGAATTTGCCATGGCTCAAATCCTTCTGTTGTCGTGCTGTGGTAGTTTAGATAGGGGGTGCCAGCTCATGTGTCGTCCTCGTCATTTGAGCCTGGCTCAAAATAACGAGGTCCGTGAGTGTTTATAGGACGATGTAATAAGCACTCGCTCTTCCGGGTGGATCCTAGCAGGGCACACTTCTTGGCGACAAAATTTTTGGCGATAATGTTACAATATGGTAATCCCGCAAAATTTAGGGAAATAGTAACCCTATTCGGACCGTGTTTTTCCTGATTTGGGCAGCGGTCATTTCTTTTTCTGACGGTCAACTTGTAGACGTGCAAGATTTTTCTAGAAAGCTGAAATTTTTTTTTTTTAAAAAATGAAACAACTGCTGAAAGAATGTTTGTTAGAGAGAATGGGAGATGCCGTTGATACATTCAATTTGGACGATGTTTTTTCTCACTATTGCAATCTAACGGTTTTTCTGTTTTGTCCTTGAAGCCATTTTGGAAACCACGTTTTCTTTCTTGAAGCTCGACGAATGGATATTTTTTTCACTTGAATGAAAGATGTAAGAAAGAAATACTTGCTTTGTGAATGAGTGAACGATTGAAAATATTCCGGTTGGTATAGATGTCCGAAATATGAAAATAATTTGTTTTTGAGAGAAATGGGGATCTCGTTCTTTTCATCAGCTTCATATTGGATTTTTTCCCCCACTGTAAGCATTTTAGAAGCGACGCTTTTTCAGTTTTTCTTGTTGAAGTTGTTTTAGAAACACGTTTTCATTGTAAAAACACGATAGATGGATTTTTTTTCTGAATAAAAGGTAAGAAAGTAATGATTCGTTTTTTGTATGAATGAAGGATTGATAGAATCTTGTAATTGATGCCCGAAATTTGCATTTAATTTCTTATTTTTTGATTGTATGTTTCCTATGTTTGTCCGTTTTAGAAACCATCATTTCGATATTTTTCGTCTCGTGACGCCACTTTGAAACCACGTTTCCCCTCTTGTTTTTGTCTCTGACGCCATTTTGAAAAACGTGGTTTTTTTTACTTGGCGCCATTTGGCGAAAAACTTTTGTCGTCAAATACAGCAGTGTGCTGTGCTAGGATTTTACCACTCTTCCTTTTTTTCTAACATTTATGCATGAATATAAGATTATAATACATTCCAGCAATAATTAATACATTATATTAAAATACGACGTAAAATTGTGACACATTTTGACTAATTCATTTTAAGAATAGAGTTAACGTTTTTGTTTCTGTTTTAATATAAATACATGAAAGTAATCAGAGTGTAGCATAAAATTTCAACGAATACAAACTCTTTCGAGAGTATAAAATACTTGTAGTATTTTTGAAATTGATCTATAAATTTTTCAAAATAACTGGCAATTTTTTTTAAAATAAAAATGTTTTAAATATTTAAAAAAGATTATGAGTATTTTATGCTTGACTTAAAATTTAAACTTAAATGTTTTTTTTTTTCAGAGAAATTTTACCCGGTGCAACCTCACCTCTAGGAATCGAACTATTTTCGAAATATTTCAGCAACGTCCTCAGAGTAATTTCTTTTACAATTTACTTTTTTCGAATGAATTTTTTTTTCTTAAAAAATAAAATTTGATGAAATGTTTATGTGATATCTTAAAAATTATATGTTTCCTCTTATTTTATTTAGAAACAAACTGTAGAAAAAGGTTTGTCTGGTAACATGTTCAAAAGTTAAATATTTTTTGGCTGGTTTCTTTCCATTTTTGAATCACATGATGCTAACAGTTGCAGAGGTATGTTTTTTTTCAATTCCTACTATCAGTTCACACTCTAACTTTTATAATATATATATATATATATATATATTTCTTGTTCAAATTTTCAATCGTTAATAAAATACTTTTTTATTCATCCACTCAGGTTCAAATACATTTTTCTAAACTTGTAGTGAATGAACACTTGGTTTTAATACGGTTTTTCAAATATTAATTCATTAATTAAATTTAATTATTTAATTATAGTTTAAGAGATATATTTTAGTTAATATTATTCCTCTAGATGGCAAGACCATTGGATAAAACAGATTTTGCTAATATTTGTGATTAAGATTTAACTTAACCTGAATAATGAGTGTTAGACGTCAGCATTCCTTTTACATAGTTTTTAAGATAAATTCTTACTTATTTATACTAAACTTTTATTAAAAATATATATTATTACATTTAATTTGGTTAAAGTTTTTTAATGTTAATTTAAAAAGTGTTTTGCCGCTTAATATTGTAATTCTATCATTTGTAAATACATATATTAACTGTAATTATTCTCTCAATAAAAGTATAACTAAAATAAAATTCTTCTTTGTTGACCTAAGTTGGAATTAATTTAAAACTATATATATCTATACAGTAGCACACACAAAAATTTTTCAAGGGGGAATCCATGGTCGAAAGTCCCCCAACTCGTATCATACCTCAAGACGATACCAATTGATTCTTCTGATTTTGTTAACAAAAAATAGTAAAAAATAAATTATTGAATTAATAATTAGCATTAATTAATAAAATAAATTGTTAATCACAAGTACTTAATTAATTTTTACTTTATATATATATATATAGCATTATCATCAATCGAAAAAAAACTCAAGGGCTTTGGGGTGGTGTCCGGATCCCCAGGACATCTCCTTTGTGTGTGCGCCACTGTATATATATATATATATATATATATATATATATTACTTGTTTTCTCTCTAAAATGGCAACGCAATTACAGGTTATTAATTTCTTTTTTTAATTTTGAGTTGTACATCTGTTTTTTAGTTAATAATTCGCTATGGATTTGACACACCAAGGTCGAAAGGTTTCATGATTAGTATATTTGGACGAATTTTAGATGATCCTGAACTTTTAGAATACGCCAAAGGTAAAATTAAAGGAGATTTCAAAGAAAGCTTCAGATCAAAGTTCATGTATTACAGGGCAAGTTAAATATATTTATTGAATCTCTTAAATTCTCTTTTTCTGTAAATGATATTAAAAACTTGATATTATTTTCCATTAATTAAGTGATAGTAATGCCAAACGATAATTTTAATTTCACGGTTTGTTTCTGATTTTCAAAAAAAATAAATACTCGTGAAAGGAAGAAACTTTATATTTCGAATGACATCATGTGAAGAAAAAAAAAACTTACATCAGGAAGGCAACGTACATTGGACGTAAAAAAAAAAAAAATTGTGAATTCGAATTAAGAATTGAAGCAATTGAGTTTCGCATTTATTTTTTTTTAA
>BMAO01034984.1:0-14671 GCA_019973975.1 Trichonephila clavata
ACCGTACTTTCTAGTCATCGCAACTTCTACTAGAAGCATTTCATCTGAATAAGCAGTCTAGTAGTAACATCTGGTAGCAGGGTTGATATATCTTCAGGTACTCATGCACTCTCAGTTATAATTTTTATTTAATTAGAAATGAAACTTAGTTTTTTTATTAGATAAATATTTCCTTGGCTTGAAAAGGGAAATAAAATATTGATCGAAAAGTTCAATTTTTTAGGTTTTTTTTTAAAAATAGAATCTCTATTTTAAAAAAAATGATATATTTCTTCCCTTTACTCGGGAGCAACCTGAGCTTGGCACAGAGGGTACTACCCAGATTAGTAGTATGATCCGGGGATTGTTATGGATTTGCATGGCTCTTAATTTTATTAGCTGCATCTTAAACCTTATATGCAGAGGGCTTATATTTACTCCTCATTCAGCCATTGCGTTAACTGCCCTGACGTGTATACACGCCTTTCCGAATTACGAGCCTCTGCTTTGGCTAATATCTTTAAAACTGTTCCGAAAGCTTTTGAATGCAAAACAATGATCTTGAGAATGTTCATATCAGATTTAATAATTGCAAAGAAATATTTATTTATATTTACGCCTTTTCTTTTCCCTAATACTCCGCACATCTGCACGCGTTGTGAAAATAGTGTCATTAGGGAACTTTTCAAGCAACTTTTCTTTCACAGTTAAGAAGTTAAGAAAGTTTGGGATTGGAGTTTGAAATAAGCTAGTCTCCAACTCAAACGTTTCCCTCATTTTTCTGTTAACTGAAAAGAACAGAATAAATCAAATTCAATATATCCAAATTTAAATAACATGTCTCAAGCGTTGTAAAGTTAAAATAACATTTAAATTATTAGAAATGGATAGATAACTACTAGATGATCGTTTGCCGCAATATATTTGAATTATAAATAGTACATATCTACACATAAACTATGTATTTATAAAAATTTGAACATATAGATAATTTATAATATTATTTTAATTAAATATACTATCATAAGTATATATTTTATATATTTAAAATAAAGTAGCTGTCGTTTTAAGGAAATTCAATGCATATGTAGAAGAAGGCACAAGTTTGAATAGTTAAAAATTATAATGCTGTTTTTTAATACTCATATATCTCTCGATCCTTTCAATAGAACTTCAAAACTACATGTAACTAATTTGTTTTAATGAACATTTGAGTTTTATTATATGAAGGAACAAAAATCTCTTATTTATATATTTCATTACTAGAAAAAAAAGTATATTTCTATATTCTGTTTTTTTTAAAGCTTAAACCTAATTATCCTGATTATTTTACAATGCTCAATTTGTTCAGAATAAAAGTCGTTTGAAAAAGAAATAAAGATAAAACCTTATCATTACATGCTTTTATGCAACTTTTCTTCGTACAGCAGAAATATTGCTTTATTCAGCAGATATGTAAATCAGCATTTTTATGTACTTTTTATACGATTAAGTCCTCATTAGTACAGCGTATGTAACCTTAAAATCTGTTTTCAGTTGTGCTAAAAAACCCTCAATTTTTTTGTAAGAAGTTTTTCGCCATTTAATTTTTTTTATCTGTAATTGGCTGTTTCTATTTCAATGATATGAAAATTCTGCAATCTCTTTTGAAAGGTTAACTACTTCCGCTTAAGATACATCAAGACGCGTCGCTTTTTTTTTACTGAAGTCGACATTTTTTAATGACGTAACAACGTGTAGCATGATTTTAAAAGTAGATTTAGAACATGACGAGAACTTTTAAAGGATTTCCCCCTTTTCGGCACATTTTAGTTCTGCAACTATTTTAAGTACCCATTATTAGAAAATTAAGGTATTTTCCTAATTTTCTTAAGCAGTTTTGACTGAAATTTCCAAATGAAATTACTTTTTTTTATTTTAAAACACATTTACTAATATTCCTAAATCTGTATTTATTATCTGTATCTGCATTATTTATGCACTAATAAAAACAAATATACAAAGGCTTTATAAAGCAGATCGAATGAAAATGAAACTTAAAAAGCGCATAAATAGAGGAAATGTATTGTTTTTTCTTCTAGATGTATTATTATTTAATTATGGTTTCTCTGGTATAGCAGAAGTGTTTAATGAATTGGATGTCATTCTAAATATTTGTACATTAAAACAGTAAAATAAAAAACAAAGATTTTGCCATTTACAGAATTGTGTAGAAAAAAAGCAAAGAAGCTCAGACTTCCAAAACTGCTGTATTACACCGAAGCGGAGGAACACAGTGTCAAACTTAAGTCAAAAGCATTTTGAAAAGTGTGTGGTGTTGAAACAAGGAACGGAGTCATCTATTAATCAGGAATACCCAATTTTTTCCCCTGGACTTTAAAGTATTTTAATCGAATAAAAATATTGGATAATTTTATAAACTATGTTTAATAATAGGTCAATAGAGTGTTAAAATTGAACAAATGTAAAATATGTGTGTTATTTATTGCGTTTTCTTTGTTAAAAGGGGAAATTAAAAACGAATGAAAATGCAAAATACTGTTATTTTAAAAAAAAGGTGTGTTTCTTAAGCTACTTGCATTAACGATAAATATATTGAATTTACAAACTTTAGTTTTTCTCTCCTCGTTCCGGCTTTGATTAGTAAAATATTCGTAAATAGTTGAAAAAATAGCGAAAGGTCTCCATTTTTCAAAATTTTAAATACAATGTAAGTGTGAAAGACTTTTCTTTTAATTTATTTATTTGCTTTTTACTTAACTAGGGGAAATGCAACTTTTCTAGGGTACAGCGGTAGGAAAAAAATATAGACATACTTTAATATACGGGGTGTTGCCAAACTCCACCTACAAATTCAAAGGGTTGGTAGTAGGCAGCATGGAGTCAACAAATCACCGTAGAGCAAGGGGTCGCAAACCTCGTTAACTCGGTGGAACTGGCAAAGACATTTATGAAGGGTTTGATATCGAGTGGAAGAAAAAAAGGTCAGTAAGAAGTGAGAAATACATTTATTAGACCTAAAGCATGTTTAAAATATGAGCAATGCCTCTCAGCTCAACGTCAGAAATGCAACGACAAGTGATTGCTACAGAAGTTGTTTGAAGGGGCAGCCGCGTAGGTCATAGTACAGCCGTCACCGTAGAATAAAGGATTGTCGGACGGGTTCAAACAAACTAGGTGTACTGGTAGTATCAGCTGAAAGGCCGACGATTCGTACTGTGATATCCTCCACCGTAGCATCATACAAAAATGATTTCAGGTAGAAGAGATCTAAGGGATTGAGGTCAAGGGAGCGTGGAGGCCAAGCAACGGGTACTCCCCATCCAATCCACTTCACGTGATGTGTAGCATTGTGGTAGTTACGCACCGCAATAAAAAATGTTTTCGTACATGAACCCCACGTTCCGGTGCGCAGTGGCTGGTATTCTCTACAGCCACTCCGGGAAGTCGTGTTGTAGGAAAACAAGGCCATCCAGACTTTTGCGACATATTCTTTCAATGGCTTAGCCACCTCCCCTCGTCTGGTGCATCGTCCTCCCGACGGCAATTATTACCGCGGCTTTCCCCGAGTAAACGTACTTTTCTACTCCATGTTCATGTTGATTTGTCATCTCAATGCTACCTCCTTTCACCCCTTTGAATTTGTTGGTTGAATTCGGCAATATCCTGTATATATATATATATATATTACACACTATTCAATCAATAGGAAGATGTATATAATTCTTCCAAAAAGGAAATAAACTAAAATATGAAAACTAAAATATTTTTTCTTTCATCATGAGTATTGCAAATTAATGTATTATTTTTTTATTTGTGATTTAACATCCACAAAACTTGCTTTATTGGACTTATTATTCGTTGGAATCAAATTGATATATTCAGTAGAAAAAAATAATATTGGGTTTCAGATCACTATTTTCCCCCAAAAGATTATAGCGTTAATGCACATAAAGGTTTTCCCGAATTTATTTCCTTGTTTCCTATTTTAAAATGCGCTTTGTATTACTTACAATAACAAACAAAAATATTTTTCAGAAAAAAGAAGATTTTTTCCCCCATTATTGAACTATTAAGTTTAGCCATGCCATATTTAAACTCGAACATTTCAGGCATTCGGGATTTATTGGAGGGGGTGAATGAGATCCTCATCATCCTGCACTGCCCAGCACTTATTTTTAACGTTGAAAAAATTACTTTTAACTAAGCTTCTTTTCTCTTATTTCCCTGTGAAAGTGTATTTTGTTTCACAGGGTTTTTTTTCCAAATGGAAATCTTTCAAATTTTTCAAAATTCATTGATCGTCACTTTTTGATTACTTCGGAAAAATATATTGTATTTAATTTTCTTTGTTTGTTTTAAATTACAACTAAATAATACTATGGAAAATGTTCGACATATATTATTCTTTGAGATATTAATTTTCTCCTTGCTATTTTACTCGCGGTTACAGAACTGTTCAATTAACTAAATTTTCAGTGTTCTATTCAAGTAATCCTTGAAAGAAAATAAACAACACAAGACACAAGAATTTTATATTACTTAAACATTATTTTGTGCGGAAATGCGTTTATTGATTTAGTACAGAAGTTACAGTTGATACTGAATTATAAGTTTAGACTGATTTTGGTAAGATTAAAGTAAACAAACCAATATCATTTTTATTTTGCTTGTACATGACGAATTAGATCCGATTTAAATATGAATAATTTATGGTCTGCAAATACCATACGAAACAGTGCAGTGTAATTTAATTGCAAAAAGTATTTCGCGAACTGGTTATGTGTGAAATTTTTATCCTTTGTCGTAATCTAATATACATTTAAGGTGAAGCAATTCTTTCATGAATGAGAAATAGATTATTATTATAATTTTTATGTTGAAGAAAGTTCGTTTGAACTTGTTAAAAGACGTTCATAGTTTAACATTCTCAACAATGTTTCTTAGCTATTATAACCAGGAATATTCGAATCACATCTATTACATGGAAAATGTAATACGTAAAGTTTTTAAAGAATTTAAATTTATTACTTAATGAGAAATTTATGAACTACGTAAATGTGTTTAGCATTAAGGTATATTTTTTAAGAATGTAAACTAAAAGGAAGAAAATCATTTTGTGTATATTTGTAATATTTTTTGTAAATGATTTTCATTAAGAGCGATTTGGCCGCGCAAAAGTTTTAATTGGCAGCGGTAAACTGATTGATTGACAAGAGAGGTGTAAAAACTTTCCGAATCCTACCAAACAGTAACAAAAAAAAATCATTTCTGTGGTCCGACTTACGCCACCTGAATATTAGACATGCGAGTAATGGCAGCTGCTGATATCGAGGACCCAATCTATCACAATCTGTGGTACGAATAACGTCAGATACGAAATGGATCGTTGCAAGGGGCTAGTTGTACGCCTGTTGTCAGACGAAGCTTTGAGCACCATGCAGGTGACGCGTTTTAGCTCGGTTCCACACCAATTTTGAGGGAGAACACCCTGACGATGATCAGGTACTTCCCAACTCTCTCCCTTCACCAACCTCACGAGAGTTGGCCAGACGAATAGTTGGAGTACCCTCATGCCACGAAAGCACTATACATTTACAATCCCCCCACTCCCCATGCTTTTTCTGGATTCAAACCCTAAGGCATAGAAGTCGGCTTCACTAACCACTATACCTGATGGAAAGCTTATTTCCTTCTAAAAACCATTATTAGACTTTTACTTTAGCTTATAGTTTAAAGAGTGAAGTGCTTATTAAGACTTATATTGTGCATCTCGTTTAAAAAGTTGACTATCATAGAGAAAAACCAGATCTATGAGTTTTCATTAAATCATAACCTTATATTTTCAACAACTAAGGTTATGATTTAATGTTTGTTTTGCGACTTACGTAAAATTCTTTTTATAAATATAACATACAATTTTCTTTTATTTCTTAAATGCTTTCATTGAAACTGATTCACGAAAAATATGTAAAAGTTGAAAATTTGTGACAGAAAATGTTAGTTTTCAAATTTTGCTTTTTGAAAATGATTAGTTTGAAATGTGTGACATGTTAACTCTTAAGAATTAAGGTCCTAAGAAATGGGAAGACTTTCTTCTTGTATAAAATAATGATTAACGATAATAATTAAAGGTGTAAAATTATTTTTTCATGCACTTAGAGCTCATAAAGTATATATTGATACGAAAAATTATATTAAATGCGAAAAATAAATCATGGAGGTATAATTGTATTTTTAAAAGCCTTAAGTTAATAAGGCTCTTTGTCATAAAGAAATGTGAAATATATATATATATATATATAGTAAAAAAATGAGTAAAAATTTACCAATTTCAATTTTTGATTTCGAATTATTAAAGCAGCGTTACGCATTGAGTTCAATTACGGAAATGGAAATGGAATGTAAATTATAGTGAAAGATATCCGGATTAGGTGGGTGTGTGGATTCTAAAGTGTTCGTTTGTTTTCTTGAAGCAATCGCACAAGTTCAATACATTAAAAACAACGCCACATATTTCAGAAAAGATATTTGAAATAAACAAAATGAATACTAATTCAAAAACTTAATCAAAAATTTCATTATAGGTAGACTTGCTAATATTTCATTATGAAAGAATCAAGTGCGCAATTTACCTTGTTCGCTTTTCTCTTTTTAATATTTCTTTCTTTACTTTTTCATAAAAATTGTATTTGACTTTTAAATTCACCGATAGTTGAATTCCGACGCAGATAAATCAAACTAGAAGAATTTTTAGAGAACTTTTATGAATTTGCGTCCAATTAAGAGGGGAATTTTTTGTAAAAACAAGTAGGAGTATAATAAGGATATAAAAGTTATTTATTCAAAATTCTTTTTTGTAAAATTAATTAATTTCAAATTTTATAATTTCAAATTGAATTATAAAACTTTCTGTGAGTTAAATTCAATTACATTAAACCGATAGAACACAATAGTTTCAACATTTTTCATCGCATTATTATGAAAATATATCTTGCAGTTCACATATTTTTCTTTGTATTTCAGTGATTAATTATCTTTCTGTGAATAAAAATATACGAAATACGCAAACTTTCTTCTTATTTTTAATCGTTTCAAAGTACCATTTGTTTGCTTATGAATTTAGCATTTTTGTTCAACGTCATATATGATAATTTATAATACGAATGAATTTTTTTTGTGACTTATTAAATTTTTTATGCAATATTTTATGCATAGTGCTTTGTTTGTATTTTTCACTCTCTATCATTTTTTTTATGATTAATTTAAATAAATCTGATTCTTTTTTTATATATATAAAAAATATAGGCAGTATGTAAAAACATTTTATCACATATATGCTTCGTGTAAAAATAACATGACGTCACATTATTTATGCAATTTTTAAGAGTTTTTTTTATTTATACAAATATTTTTATTTAACATTACTTTTTTGTGAAGCATTATTTATACATAACTTTACATTGTTAAGTTGTATAAATAATGCTTTTAATTATGTCGTCACATCATTAAAAAAAGTAATAAGAAATTAATTGATATTCGCTTCACGAAGTAAGCTCAGTTTTAAATTAGAGTTTAAAACTAAGCTTACTTCCACAAGCGCATAAAAAACATCAGCGATGATATTTTAATGTTGCACTAAATTATGGTGATCGTGGGTTTTTTGCATTCCTACGATTATGCCATTATCCCTTTTAAAAACTCCGTTGGAAGATAGTAATTAGCAAACAATAAAATGTTACGTATTTTGTCACTGCATGCAAAGTTGTATTAAAGCTGTATGTAATAGAAATCATTTGCATTTTGATAAATATTACAAAAAAAGGGAATATTTTATTTTTCACTAACGTTAGAAAGAATTTATTTGTATCTCATTTAAATTCTGCATAACATGCAATTCTCTTACATTTAATCTGTAAATCTTTTTTCTTGTCCTTTAAAAATTAATGAGGTGAAATAATTACAAATAATATGAGCGCGGTTTAAAAATTTTAAATGTACGCGTTTAATGAACAAAATTGTTTTAAAGCATTAAAATAGTCTCTTTCTTTTCTTCTCATTTTACCTTTTGGTTTTTAATCTTTTTTCAAACATTCCTTGGGTATAGTCAAAAGTGATGATGTACATTCCCCTATCTTTTCGGCAGATTAAAATACCTCTAAATCAGTGCTTCTCAAATTTTCAATATTTGAGTGTGTATGACCCAATTTTCAATCATTATTTTCATCGCGATTTCAATTTTTGAAGCGACGACTTTCGACGTTTCAAATAATTCTTAGTTTCAAAAATTCATTAGCTCCAATTTACATAATCATTTTTTTGGCTTAATATGTTTAACTTTTTTATTCATTTGAATTTCAGGTTTCCATGGTGTTCATCACTCAAGTGAATAATCTCGTGAATTGTGTAAAAAAATAACTGTTTTAGCTCTTTTTTTCCTAAATGTACTTCATGTTCTGAACTTAGCCTTTGTGTACACGGCTTCCCTAAATGTGAGAGCTTAGCTCTGTACTGTATATCTTGCGCAAATTTGACTTTTCTGAGACACTGAATTATTACAAGTTATATAAATTAATCAAGATTCTACAAATCAGTATCTGGATCTAGCTCAAAGGTTTGGAGAACTTTCATCCAAGAATTTTGGAAATTGTTTTTAGTAACCACTGCCACTGAAGATATTCTTTCAAAAAATAGTGTTAAAAATTAATTTTTTTAGGACTGTTCCGCATAGATTTTAGAGAAGAGCGCTTCTCAAAATTTTTTGACTTGTGAATCGGTAAAAAATATGACAAAATTTCATAAACACAAGTATTTTTTTTAAAAATAAAAAAGAATTAACTGCGTATTAAAGAACTACTACCTAAGAATATTATATTGTTTTCATTATCCTTTACTTAAAATAATATTCAAGTGTAAAGGTAAGCAATTAAAGTATTATACTTTAGTAAACAAACTTTAAGACAAATCAAAGTTAGTAGCAAAAATTAGTAGCATATTCTAAGCGCACTAGATATAAGTACCAGTTTGTAATTGTAAGCTCGAAGAAGAAGTAGACATTTCTTTGATTATTTCTCTCTCTTTTTTGCAAACTCATGATTCCATTCACGCTTTGTCTCGACTTTTCTGAAATTTTATAGAAAAATAATGTTTTTGTGCGTCGTTTGCAACTATTTTATATTTATAACGTACAGCTATTTTAATCATGCCTTTATTAAATTTACATGGTGCAAGAAAATATTGCAATAACTTCATAAATATTGTGCCCAAAGTAGTTCGAGGCTCTAACTTCTATCATTATTCATATAATTTCTATATGCTAAAGCTTACACTTGGATTTTGTGATAGAAACAATGTCAATGTGCTATAAAAAAACTAATACGTTTTTTGTCTCTGTCATTGACTTAGGACTGTGAAGTAAGGTTAATCTTGCTTTAAATGATTCTAACTTTCCCATTCGGCAGAAAATTTATACAGAATAATACAAAAAAATGAAGATATAAACGAAAATTGCAAATCATTAAAACCTAAAATTTTCCCGTGCAATTAAATAGTAAGTTATTGAAAAATAAAATCATTTTTTGAATGAATATTGTAATAAAAGGAAGTATTAGCAAAAAGAATACACTTAAAAAGAGCAAACATAAATTCACAAAAGCATACTAAAAATTTCAAAAATATAACATTAAAAAATAGAACCAAGAAACTATAGAAGTATGTATGTATTACGTTTGAAACAATTAACATGGACTAAATTACAGCAATGGTGCCATCTGTGTAACGTGTTTGAAACTAATATAATTTCAAAGAGATACTATATAAAATGTCAAAGTGAAATATATAAAAATTATGATTATCTAATACTTATACTATCTCTTTCTCTCTCTCTATATATAAACAATTAAGTGGGATTAAAAATGTTTTCCAATCCTAAAATGACTTATAAATGTGGATACTTTTTATTTTAAACAGTTTAAATGAATGTAGTTTCTTATTTAAAATTGATGAAAAGTGGTTTTATCATATTAGGTTTTATAAAGCATCCCACAACGTAAAAACACCTCGCTATCCATCCTTTATTTTATCACCGGAATCTTATCCATGAAATAAGCAATAGCTTAATTTGTGAAAGGAAAGCCACCTGTTACCATTTGATAACTCCTACGTTGGGAGGAAATTAGAAATACGACTCTTGGCAAACAAAGTGTTGTAACAGATGGCAAAAGAGGATTCCTAATTTCTTCAGAATAACAGAGCAGATCACAGAACAAGGGTGACTTGGGATGTAACAAGTACAAATCGGACGAAATGATGTTATATACCAATCTAAATAATTTTCCTGGGGGCTTAACACTCGTAGTTTAGGTTAAGTGAAGTAAAATAATTTGGTGGCTTAGCTACATTCTGAAAAAGTAGACATTTTGTAAGAAAATTTTAAATTAATCCCATCTATATGTTTTGTGAAGTCACATTAAGACATCCCTTAAAACATTTCGCAATTTTAATCACAGATGTGTAAATTTGATATCAGTCAGTTTTCGAAGTGATATTGATGGAGGATTATTTAACGTGATTAACATACTTAAACATCTAAAAGATATTTTACATTATACTTGCCACCTTTTCAGGTATCTTAAATTTTCGGCGTCGAAGTTAAATTTTATAAAACTTTGCTTAGAAGTTTTTAGTTTGGTCTCAAAAACTTTTATATGCAAATCTCCAAAAAATTCATGGAATTTAGAATAATTGCTTATAATTTATTAATAATAGCATTCTATTTATCTAGGAAGAACAATTTAACCTACACAGTTTAGGATTTATTTATAAAGATATCTATTTAAAAGTTATACAGGTGTAATTTTTTACTCTGTATTTAATGAGGTTATTATAACATTTGACTTCTTTTACTGATTTCTGGGATACTTGAAATCTGTTACGTTGAATGTAATCTTTAATAACGCTTAAAAATTTGTAAATTTAATTTCCTATCACATGCCGTATTTTATAATATTGAAGTGAAAATTACTTTTCTGTTCTTAAGTATTAATGCATGCCTTAATTATTTTTAAACTATGCTTGAATATCTAGTAATATATTAACATGCACTGAGAAATCTTCATTTTAATTCAAAAGTTTTTTTCGTAGCTCAAACAATTAAATGACGACTGGTTAAAATAGTTAGTTTTTGTTGCTTGATTTATTGCTTCGTATAGGTTGTTTATACATTGGATACAACTTCTACTACACACACACAAAAGATATTCGTATGCAAAGCATCATTATTAAATTGTAGTATTTATTCAATTCATAAACTCCCATGATGACGGCCCAAGTATGCAAATTTTAGGATACTGCCTAATCTCATTAATTACATTATTATTAATAATAATTTATAAAATTCGTTTTTTGAAGCATAGTTAAAACTATTTGTAAACTCACTCAGTAAAACTTCAAGAATGGATCGCAAATCTAATTTTTAATAATTTAACTTTGTCTACTTAATTATCGTTTTAATTTTACTACTTAACACATATATTAGTATGTTCTTTGGAAAATTTGAGTTTTGTGTGAACTTTTACATTAAATATCTGCAAAATAAAAAAAAACCTACTTTTTTTGCATTTACAGATTTTTTTGCACATTTATTCACATCGCAAAATGACTAGTGTCAAGGGTTAATAACTTATAAACTATTGGGGGTTTATCAGTCTACAATATAAATAGAATAACTGAAGCTCTGCTGACTTAAATTTTTCTAGATAACAAGATACCAATGTGTTGTAGAGTGTATTCATGAAAAAAAAAAAAGAGATGCAGATTCTAATACTTAAATGATTTAGAATTATAAAATTTCTGATCAGTAGTCCATTATGTATTCTTGATGTAAATAGAATACATCTAAAAAAAAGCAAGGTTAATATAGAATTATCGATATATGCATTATACGCGAGTAGAAGCATGCCAAAAGCATAAATAGGCATACTTAATTTTTATATTTATTTTATATATTATAAAAAACATTAATATCCAATCAAATTGCTACTTACCACTCAAAGCTGAGTTATATTACATTTCGTATTTTTATGTTCTTATATTTTATTAAAAGAGATTTTGCGGAAATATTTCCGAAAATAAATATACCTTCAGGATTGATTATACAACCTGTCCCATGTTTGACTCATTTCTAGTTGCAAAAGGGGAACCGTTATTACAGTTATGTAACATGTATGAAATGTCATGCAATACTCGAGTACAAAAGGGGCATTAAAATTTTATTCCTATTTTATATACCCTGATTGTTATGCATTGACGTCAACAAGATTGTAAGCAACTTGTTAATTACTTTCAGTTTTCTAGAAATCCGTAAATATATAAGAAAGAAGAAAGAGAATTCTACAAATTATCACAAGAATAGAAATAGTGAAGTGTTTTTTTCAATTACCGTTCAGTATAATGTTTACCAATCAGGTTATCACTTATGGTACAACGGTTTTATTGTTAATTTTATTTGACACCGAATTTTCCAAGATTCAAACGAATGAATTCAAGACCAAGAACGACCTCAGTACGAATTATTACGGGGAAAAAGACCTTTTCTTTCTTTTAAAACAGCCATTTATGCCTACATTCGGCAATCAGATCGTATGTTACCTTTCCCAATTTGTTAGTGCTCCAAGCATTCTAAAAATGCAACTTAAATACAAGTATACGTGTTAATAAATCTACTGGAAGATTCGCTTATGACAAAAGCGCTTCATTCGCTTAGTCAACAAGAAAAATGCATTAGGGAGAGTTTCAGTCTCTCGACAGATTGTAAACATATGTGAGGAGGAGCAAAATAGTCAGAGTAAGCTAGATGAACGTCATCCTTGGGGAAAACCGATAGGACAGCTCACATTTATTGAAACTCTTGGAGTTGATCCGAAGGTTCCTGAGAGACAAGGAAGCTTTAGGAATGTTTCTTTAGTACCAACTCACTCAGGCATACGGATCAAATAAAAATAAGAACAAATATGTCTAGGATGAGCTGGAATGTGGGAAAACTTATATTAATTTTAATTAAGAGTGCTTTATATTGGTTTACAGTAGTATGATGCACATTACAAGCACTGTTATTTTTTGCCTGATGTTATTGAGAAAGATCAAGGGACTATTAAAATAATTCGACAAAAAAAATTCAAAATTTATATAACTTTATATATCAACAATAGACAAACACACATATTACTTTTCACTGCATATCTATCTCTCTTAAATTCAAACACATTAAAGACACAGACTTTGGAATTTAATATAATATCCGAGACACTTATACAAAAGAAGGGTGCTATTACATTCAAACAGAATTGAAAACCATTCTGCTTTCAATACGTTTGTAAGTCAACATTTGCACACACACACACACACATTATGTGTAACATTTCCATATATATATATACATATTTCTTTGTCTCATTTGTAATATTTATAGAGTTTGACAGAAAAATATGGAGAGGAGTGAAATTTGTTTCAATCATCTAACAAAATCGACACTGAAAGAGAATAACAAAATGTATTTTCGTAACTGCCATTCTACAGAAATAAAAATTATATTTTGACTAATTGTATAACAAACCTTAAAAATACTCTTTTGGTTGCTTGAGACTAAAAAAAAGGCCTCCCTTGCATTGATAGGGAAATTAAAATACTGCTTGTGTAAATGGAATCTAGTTTAAAAAGTTTGATTGAATCTCAAATATAAATACATGATGCTCATAATATAACCATGCATGAATCTTTTACTATAAAAATAGTATGTTTCTCAAAAGGAAATATGATTGATTCCAACAATCTGTTATGCCATTCATTTCATTCTCTGTGAATGAGTTCTATTAAATTATTGCACTACATTTTGTTGATCATCACCATTTAAAATAATGTTTAAGACCCTTAATTTGATAATCTACCGCTGAAAAGAGTTCTGTACAAATGTGTGGTCAATTGCATGCCAATCTATGAAAAAAGTGAATTTGTGCTTATATGAACTAAATTATTTTTTTCTATGTTCTGTATTCTTTTTTTGTTTGTTTGTTGTTTGTTTAGTACTTTTTAACGACTATAAAAATTTGAAACTAATTCTAGGGGAAATGCGAATTAGAATACTGAGCATTATATTTTGAGGAAAATAAACAAATTATACTGAAAATATAGTTCCTAATTATTTTCCTTAAAATATGTGTTTCGATTATCAAACTTGTTTGCACGAGGTCCTTAAACATTTTTTGCCTTCAATAAATAAAACAGCTTTCGCATTTCAGGTAGGAAAGAAAAATAAATTGTTTTTTAAAATCCATAAAACATTAATGACTTCATACAAAACCAGAGAAAATGATAAACTTGTCATTAAAGGGTACAGTAGTGCTTTTAGAAACTGTTTTCGTGTACCGGAAAGTAAATAAATGAGAAAAAAATGCTCGTCCACAGGACAGTATAAGGTAAATATAGAATCTCATCTCGGAAATATTAATTTAATTTAAATATTTATTGTTCCCGTGTTTTCCAAGTTTTCAATTCTGGTTTTGAGCAGAAATTAATCTTTTCTTTGCTTATAATTTAATAAAATTCTGCTCGAAAAATTTAGATGAATTAATTGAGACTATATTCATACGTGACTTGCGTGCACAAGCAACGTTTGTTAAAATTTTTTGATAGAAAA
>BMAO01034985.1:0-20587 GCA_019973975.1 Trichonephila clavata
ATAAATATAATTATTTTATAGAATGCTTCTCTTTATACTGAATGTCTACAAGTTATAATTATTTTTGTGTTCTTTTGAAGCCTTTTTAAATAACCCTTTCCAATTTTTTAAAAGTTCCTTACAGATTATTTCTGTTCTGTGTGAACTTGTTAATTATTTAACACAAATTCTGAGACATGGTAAATTCTGTATACCACATTTATTCAAGTCTAAGCTGCTATCGATTCTAAGCTGCACCCCAAATTCTCATGACGTTTTTGTAAAAAAAAAAAAAAATAGTATGAGGATAGTATTAGGGACTTCTATCATATCCGATATTTACGAAATTAATTTATTTTAAATAAGAGCTAATAAGAAGTGAGAAATTAATTTATTTTAATAGAGTTAAAAACTTTGAAATACATAGGGAACCTGTAACTGCTCTAACCGTCAGCGCCAAGTTCGATTTCTCCCATCCAATAAATTTTTCTGTCTCCGATCCTTAAGCCGCACCCAATTTTCAGTAGAATTAACAATGGAAAAAGGGTGCTGCTTAGATTCGAATAAATATGGTATATTTTGGTTTCAAAAGCTAGTCTTATAGTTTTACAAACAACCAGCAAATTTAGCTTTACTGGAACACTGGAAATTCAATTTTAAGTAGAAGTGAAAATGAAATTCGTAAATTTAACCATACAAAGAAGGCTACAAATTTAATTTTAGAAAAAAGTCGGGGGAATTCTGTTTGATGAAGAAAAATTCAAATTTAGCTTTATGTAGAATACTAAATGCCGCTTTACGCGAAAAAGGCTGCAAAAACATGATATAAATATTCGATTCGGGTGACATCGGTGCGTATTCAGACGTTTTTTTTTTTCCGATGTATTTTTACAAATCCAATTTTAGCAGCTGCTGCTGAAAGCGTCATTCAAGTGTCTCAAGAATAGTTTATCTAACACCTATCGCTTACTTTGGTTAGATAACAAATCAAATTTCTTAAAATGGCGCCATTTCGATGAGCAAATAAGTCCCGGATATTTGGTAATCATTAATGCAGCCTGAGTAGAAGATTTTTGCAGATAAAAGAAGGGAAAAGAAGATTTTTACGAAAATACAACGAGCATTCAATTAAATGTCGTGACTAAACAGAAAAATAATTTGAAATGAATGTTTCAATTAATGTAAAAAAAGGTTATTCATATCATAGTGTTCTAGATCAACGGTTGCCAAATCTTAGAACTTCGTGGACCACCGAATGTGTAATTTAAAATTTGGAGAATCACTCATATGATTGACCTCTGGATGGCGGATCACTATAACTCTATTGCCATTTGCTTACGTCTCTATTTATACTTCAAAAGCAAGAACAAACTGAAAACACAAAATAATATCAATAAACTGAAGTGTTATGCCCCCAATTTTTCATGGTTGCCAATTCTCACGTCAAATATCTCTAGATACACCTGCTAAAGTAGCAAGGAGTTTGCTCAACTCAGAAGGAATTTCGCTAAATGTAGTATCTAAAATTAAATATAATCCATATTCCATAATGTGTTTTGTTATTCGTCATTTTCGTGTGAATCTTCATAAAAATATATATAATGTCCCAATTTTTCTGCGGACTATCAAAAAGTTTTCACGGACTACCTGTTGGTAATTGTTGTTCTAGTAGGTATTACGCTTGGAAAATTTTCCCTGCTATAATGTAGTAATAAAAAAAAAATTACATATCATACTGTCGATTAATTTCGTCCAATCAAAAAACGTTACCAAATGCCGCGATATGCAGCCAATTGTGGAAACCATTCCCACTCACGTTCGAACACAGTAATAATAATGAAACGAACAATTGGCGCCATTTTTTTAATTTGCGATGTCTTTTCGTTTGAAGAAGTTGGTCGACAGTGTCAGTACCTAGAAAAGACATACACATTTTAATAATAAGCTAAATCCATGTAAAAGAAGACCAAGACAATTAGCGTTAACCAGATTTGAATAATTTCGGTTCATTATTCATCATCATCATCTTTCAGCTTCATCAATCATTCATTTTTTTTAGTAACGTATTAGCGTCACCACGGCCAAATTTGCGCTATGAGAATCGTTTTCTTCAAATAAAATACATAAGAATCTTTGCTGTTTTTATTTCAATGAGTGATTCGCGAGGCAGAAATTTTGCTACTGTGACGCTAATATGTATAGGTACCTTTTTTTTAAAAAAAAAATTCGTGCTATTTTAAGGACTTTTATCCAAAAATGAATATTTCCTTGCCCAATTTGAACTCCAAACAGCATTGTGTCCGAAAAAGTACATTGGCAACAGCTGGGGAAAAAAGAAAAATGTTTCGACAAGCGAAAAGCGGATTTTCCCACCTTTTTAATTATTTCTTAACTTTTCAATCTCTGGGGTATAATCAAATGTATACCTCAACTGTTTTATATTGCATCTCGTTTTGAATTCAATCAACATTGTTATCTTTCATTTTTCTTCTTCTGTCTCAAAGTTAAAGTAGCTAGGATTTTAGAACTTGAACTACTTTTCAGATAGAAGACTTGGGAGGGAATGAACACTTGTAGAGGAAATTTAACTCTTAATTCTTTTGGCGGCTGATTTAGTTTAATATGAAAAACATTATTTCCTGCTTATTAATATAATGAGCTAATGATAATAGCAATCACGTGTTCTCTATTGAATCCGAAACTGATATTAAACTAACTTGTACTTGTTATTCTATTTGTAAAATAGAGGTTAAATTTTATACTTGGGTAAACATGTTCAAGTTTTAAAATAAATTCTTCAAATGATTTGAAATTTTTTTTACAAAATCTTTTTTTATACACCTATTTTTAAATCGTGTATTTTGCTTATTAATGTGCGTTTTTTTTCTTCTCAGATATGTACTCTTTAAAAGAGAAAGTTTCTGCGATGAGCAGCAAAAGTTGACAACAGCTAATCGCATGACCTGGTTTGCTGGAAACACATGATTGCATTTATCATATGACTATGACGACCCATGAATTTAAACACGTTATTTTCTGAGTATGACGTCACATGAATTTGACCCAATAAATTGAACATAACTACATTAGTTATCACTTTTAATTATTTGTATTTACTTTGTGTAGATTGATTAGTTTATTCAAATTTGGCAAATATTAACTTTAAGCAGACGATCTGATTTAAAGTTAACCTTTTCTATACTAATACGAAATGGTTTTTGGCAACAGATATAAGTATTTTAGTTAAACGTGCTGCATATAAAATGTTGGTTTGGTAGATACTCTGAAGTAATGCTTGACTCAATTTACCACTAATTCCACTGTGAACTGAGATAAACTACAAATAAAACTAAAGCACTATCTTAATTTTAGATACAGTGAAAATCTTTTGGTATGAAACTCAGAGGACTGAAATATTTTTTCGTATTAAAAGATATTGCACAACTCCCCCTCCCCCTTCGAAAAAAAAGCATATATTTAACAAAATTGAGTTTATTACAGAACATTTTTTTTTTTTTACATAGATATGTGCATATGCGTGTATTATAAAAACCGTTCAAGCATTTACGTAGTTTAATTCTTGTTGATAAAGTGAAGTTAGAAATACCAAAATCTTTACATATTTCCGTTTTCGTCTTATGTTTTTGATCAACAACCTTAAGATACTCCATCTTCATTTTAAGCGAACTAGCAGGTTGCTTCCCCCTGAGCTCTTTGCCAATGTGCTCGCAAAGAAAAGAAAAAAAAATTCTTCTATAATAGAAAAAATAATGCGAACTAAACTCATTGATATTTATTCGCATTGTGGTGTACTCGTCCCCGAATTTCAAAGCCAACTGATGAGTAAAGCCACCCATCCGGTATAGTGGTCAGTGAAGCTGACTGCGGTGCCGCAGGGACTGGGTTCGAATCCCGGAGAAGGCATGGATGTTTGTGTTGTAATCCTTTCTTCTGTCTGTGTTGTTTACCCCCGTGTTATACGTTCGGTGGTGCACGGGGTTTATAAATGTTAAAAAAAAAAAACTGATGAGTAATGAGATGTTTTTTGTGGCTTTTGTTGAGATGGAGGATGAAAGTAGCTAAGATAAACAAAATTGGCTCGTGTCACAGGCTATTCCGAAGATATTTCAAAGCCAAGTTAGTCTCCTTTCTACGAAACATGTAAAACCCAGTGGCGTAACATACACCACGCAACTCTCGCACTGTTGCGGGGGGGAGGACGGGACTCTAGGGGATCCAAAGCCCAACTAACGCCAAGTACTGCTTGGGGACCTAATATTCTTCGTCACGCCACTGATGAAACCACCTGTTTTTATATTTCAAACCCTTCTTAATTCTAGCCTGTAGGGCATGTGTTCTTCCTATTTTGTTCATTCCAAAAAAATTAATATTTTCGTGTTAAGCGATTTTTATTTCGTGTTAAGAGAAAAAATGCAAAAACTACATAGTAGTTTGATGGAACCGTTATATTATTTCGTGTCAACCAATATTTCGTCTTAAACGTTTTCGCGCGCGCATTAAATGCATTTTTCTGAATTAAGAAAATACTTTACTAATAGTTGCTTTATGGCTATAATGGTCCTCATATTTTGCTTGATTTACATAAAAAGTTAAAAATAAACGCATAAATTTCCTGACTAAAAAGATTTAACAACAATTTTTAATATAAGTGCATACTAAAATAATTTTTAAAAAAACGTGTGACTCCCTTTCACAACTTTAAATTGTAACACTGGCTCACGGTACGGAGTACGATTTCTTTGAATCACAATAGATAACATTTCGCATTGTGTTCCTTTCTTTTCTCCGATATTTTTCAAGTTTTAAAAAGAAAGATATGCAGCAGATTTCATAAACATTAAAAATAGTTTTTGATGTGTAACATCTTTCCTCTCGATTGCTGGAGATTTGTGGGAGTGATTTCGTGAAAAGGGACGGAAATGCGTAACAGGAAGTTGGGGAAGCGCGTGCTATTCAGTGAATTTCTGTTTTTTCTCCTTCATTCGGGAGGGGCTTCGCCCCCATCCCCTTGCGGTCTAGACCGTGGGATCTTTGTTTTTGTTTCTCACTTTAGGAAAAGAGAAGAAGCTAAGTCCTTTAGGCAGAGACGAGGTTAGATAATGACGAATGTGTTTCGATAACTGACTTCGATTGCTGCGTACAATTTAAACGACCAGGCCACAGAGAAGCTGGTGTTGCGATCTATCGTAAACAGAACAACTTTCATGTTATGGCTCGACACATATGAATACTACTTATCGTAAACAGAACAACTTTCATGTTATGGCTCGACACATATGGATACTACTTATCGTCAAACAAGTGGACTGGGTATTGTTAGTCAAGATATTGGGGACATATGTGCGGCAAAATGCTTATTTGAAAATGGATAAACAGTGATTTCGGTGATCGTATACATTTCTTCGAATCAAACGGTTCAAAAAATTAAAGATTTCCTGCATTTTTTTACTTTTACAATATACCGAAGGTGGTTCTGCTCTTATTTTAAAAAAACTATCACTCGCTTCCCATGATTTTGAGTGGTGATTTTAAAGTTAGCTTCAGTTTGCTAGAAGCCGAGCCACTCATAGCTTTTTTTGAATGATGAACTCAAGCTCGAAATGAACGCAAATCGAAATGTTTCGACAACTAGCAGTGGTACTGTTATTGACGCTATTTTTCACACAACGGTTTTTAAATACTTTGAAAACACAAGTATATGTGTCATATTTTAGTTATCATAAATTATCATTACCGCTCTTCCCCAAATTGAACAAAAATAATTATTTTTGATAAAAAAATTGCAAAACTTATTGTGTTAATTAAATAAAATTTTCATTAAAGATATAATTATTCCATAGAAAATTATTTCCAGTCATACTCGATTAATTTTTTTCAGGATTTAAGTTGGTATCGGCGAATTTACCACGATAATCAGATGTTACACATCGTATGCGACTACTGTAAGGCTCGTTTCTTTTTTTTTTTTTTTAAAGGCCTTCATTTATTAATTTTTTAAACTTATTTTCTTTTCCTGAATTGTGTTTATAAGTATTTTTCTCATGGATTCTACTTTTACATTTATGGTGATTCAGTGAAAATGTGCTTTTTGTTTTTATTAGTAATAATCAAAAAATTCTAAGCGCTTTTTCTAAGCAGAATCCTTAAGTATTTGCATCATTCATATACACTCATGTCCATAAATTAAGGATAATTCAGAATCACACAGAAATTGAACTCTAAAATAAAAATTTCACCTGTAGAATTGTCACACACATCTTGAAGAAGAATATGCAAATTACAGGAAACCACCAGATGGCGCGGATAGTACGTCACAATGACGAGAGTGTAAGAGAGGGGTATATAAGGAATGGTGGCAAAGAATTAAAATTGATTTATTGATTCAGACTTGTGACGTTGAACTGTACAGACGTGTCTTCTTTACACCCTGTACCACTATTCTCTCGCCACTGTAGACCATTTTGAAGCACATTTCAGTCGTACCTATAGCTCTTTTTAGAGCTTTAAGGATAGGGCGACGACAAAATTGGCCTACCTAACATTCGTTTTTACTCCCTTACCTGACCATGGCTACGACACTGGATAACTCTCTCGTTATGGACTTGTCTCTACCTCCCTCTGGAAACTCCTCACGGCCGGAAACACTGACTTACTCTAACTGCGATCGGCTTAAACAAACCGCAAATGACATCCGAAAATTCACCACTCTGACCGACGGAATGAATTCCTTAATCAAATCTATGCACTTCGACGGATTTGACTCAGATGACGATCCCAGCCTCCAGGACCTCAAATGCAGACTAGCTCACTACCAAAACTTTCTCGCTATGGCGGTAAGTGAATTCAACTCTCTCCCTTATTGTAATACCCCTGACTGTAAAGTTCATAACACCCCACCTCAATCTCCCACTCTTGACAACCTTGAATTCCCCGAACTTAGCAAAAAAGCACCAGTTAAACGCAAGGAAAACAAGGATGGTTTTACCTCTCCTCCTTCTCGTAAGCTCACCAAATCTCAGAGAGTTCACTCGAACTCTGAACTTAGATTCAACCTAGAACTTAATAACAAATTCTCTCAATTGCAAGATCATCAACCCGAAGGAAATTCCTCTGCTAATACAAACCACATTGCAGAACCAACACCTAACAAAAACTCACCTAAATATCTTCCTCCACTCACTTTTCTAGAAATCACCACGGACTACAGAATTCATGTTAAAACTCTTACGAAATACATTCCTAAACTTAGAACCAAAATGACAGGAGATTACCTAAAACTCTATACAGACAATAGCGAGGATTATTATAAACTTAACTCTACTCTCGAAACCCTAAAATACAAATTCTTCTCCATTAAGCCCAAACCCGAACGACCTATCAAAGTAGTTATTAAGGGACTACCCAGAGATACTAAAGTAAATGACATAGAAAGCGATCTCATCGAACTCGGCTTCACCATAGAAAAGGTCACCCAACTCATAGGAAGGATATCCAAAGATCCACTCCCCGTCTTTCTCTTCGCGCTTCCCAGAAACATCCATAACACTACAATTTTTAATCTCACCACATTAGCACACATCTCCGTACACGTTGAAGGTTATGACAGCAAGGGTATCACTCAGTGCTACTCTTGCAATAAATTTAATCACACCGCAGAAAATTGCCACCTAACACCCCGCTGCCTTAAAAGCGGCGAAGCACACCAAACGCGTGAATGCCAAATCAAGCGCGTCGAAAACGCATTTTGCATTAACTGTAAAAATTACGGACACAAGGCCAATTACGCAGGATGCCCACTCTACCCTAAACACCGCAAGGGCACCCCCACCAACAATAGAAACAACTACTCAACAGTCGTCAATAGTATCGTTAGACCCAACTTCTCATACTCACAAGCTGCCACCAACACTCAAACTAATACCGCTAAAAACACCCAACAGATGGCACCACCTAGCAGAGGAATTTCCGCTAACAACGCACAAACTCAGGCCATCCCAGTCAACAAACCCCCTCCCAGACTAATGACAATAATAATATAATCTCAACCTTATCACTCAAACCCTACAACAGATAATTTCGGCACTTTCGGGATTAACCCAACAAATTAATAATATGAACGTCAGCGAAAATATCACTACTAACAAAAAACCCAAATCCAAAGCCAATAAGAAAAAAGAATTATACGCCCTAGTAGAGGCTCTTATTGATAATGATGATGACTAGACACCCAATACATGGCCTGAGTTTGTGTTCCTGGAATGCAAACGGCATAATTGGAAAAATTCCTGAATTTAAAATCTTCGTAGAGAAGTACTGTCCCGACGTAATTCTCATCCAAGAAACACATTTGAGACCATGCCATAACATCAATATCAACAATTACAAATGCCACAGAAGCGACCGCATCACGGAGGGACAAGCATCAGGCGGAACTTTAATTTTAATCAAATTCTAATTTTAATCTTTTATTTTTTATTCTTTTCTTATCTTAAATTTTCAATATGCTGCACCCTTCGGGGTACCCACCAGGCTAGCCACCCTCAATTTTCTCACTCTTACCCCAACCTCAGTACAGCCAATAGAGAGTTGTCTCACTCAGTTCCAACCGCCAATCACAGGAAATCTTCTCCACTCCTCACCTTGTATCAAGAAAATCCTCGGATTTCCCGCCAAGACAATCACAACAACCAATAAGGGAACACCTCCATCACCACCAATCAGGAGGACTCTCCGCTCCAACAGGTACCTCCCACATTCAAGCAACATTCACACTCCTGTTATGGGACGGAGGAACGCGATGCGTTCCATGTCCCAATAAAAAAGACATTAGCGTCCATTAGCGAATTAAAATTGTTCACAAGCGCTTTAAAAGCCTTTCAGTGCAATAGCCGAATAGTTATGGCACACAGGAAGCATTTGGATGATTTTTTACGTGGTAGAATTATCGGACGACTGGAATGTGGACGTACCTAGCTGGAAGCATTCGAGGAACTTGAAATCGCCGAGAGTGTCATCTCCAGGCTTTGGCAACGATTCCAAGATGATGGTAATGTGAGTAGATGTTACAGCACAGGTCACCCCCGAATTACAGCACCGAATGAGGACCGGTATTTGGCAGTTACTGCCAAAAGAAACAGACGGAGCACAGCATCAGACCTGTCTCGTCAGTGCTCTTCAGCTACCGGTATGACAGTTTCAAGGCAGACCGTGTACAGACGCTTAGGGCACATTGGTCTATATGCTCGTAGGCCTGTCAGATGTGTTCCCCTTACCGCAACTCACTGTCGCCTGCGATTAACCTAGAGTAGAGAGTATGTCTTGTGTGATGTTTTCCGACGAGTCCAGGTTTAGTTTGCAGTCTGATTCTCACCGGATTTTCATACGGAGAGCGCCAGATACCCGTTACCACCAAGAGAACACCATTAAACGACACCGTTACGGTGGTGCAGGATGGCTCGTTTGGGGAGGAATTATTCTTGTTTCCAGAACTGACCTGCATGTTCAGAGTGTAACGATGGCAGGCCACATCTATCGGGATGTCATTCTGGAACAACATGTACGTTTGTTTCGGGGCGCCATGAGTGCTCAATTTCTGTTTAAGGATGACAACGCCCGTTCTCACCGTGCAAACATTGTAGACGAATGCCTTCAATCGGAGGATATCACCCGTATGGATTGGCCAGCATACTCACCGAACTTGAATCCAATAGAGCATGTGTGGGATATGCTTGGCCGACGAATTGCAGCCCGTCAACCCCCTCCCACCTGTCTACCGGAACTTCGGAGGGCATTGCTTGATGAGTGGTGTAATATTCCCCAAGATCAGATTGATAATTTGATACTCAGCATGCGTAGGCGTTGTAAGGCCTGTATTGCATCGTCCGGGAGACATACTCCGTATTAACCATCATACTAACCATGTTATACTGTTTTTTGTAAATAGGTTCTTTTTTAAAGTTTGCTCCAGGGAGTAAAAATCGCAATTTTTATTAATTATGCCAAACATATAGCATCTTTTTTGCTCTTTACCTTTTGTTTAATAAATAGACTTTACAAAAGGTAAAGAGTTTTAAAGAGTAAGTCAAATTTGTTTTGTTTCTGTCTCTTTCTTTGCCTGAACTTCATTATACTTAATTTATATGAACATGAGTGTAAAATAAACGCAAAAAAAAAAAAAAAAAAAATGACATTTAAAAAAAAATTGAGCTCGGTCAGTTGTTTTGTCAGGTTAATCCTCTACTCCAATTATTCTGAACCACAGTGCCTGCGGCACTTTCGTGTGCCGCCAAATTTTTTCAAAATTATTAATTATACTCCAAAAAAAATTTAAATCCCTAACCGAGTCATTCCACCGTTTTATAGAAATAAACTAAAGGTATTTGTGGTATATTTAACTTATTCTTTCGTAGATAGATGGAAGTGTATTACAGATAAGTTTTAAATTTTCTTTTAAATTTCTTTTATTGTTAGTATGCTGTCGAATTTTGAAAGTGTACCGCAACAAAAAAAAGGTGGAGAATCACTGCTCTTCTCTTATTATCTTTGTTTTGATGTATTTTAGAAAATAAATTACAAATGGCAACAGTAGTTTTTTATGTTGTTCTGATTTTTGTTAGAAAAAGAATGACTTTGTGTTGCCATTCATGTGGAATTAATAACTATTGACTAACTGGAGAATAAAAAGTATTAGAGTTTTTAGGCCATTTATGCTTTCTGGGTGTTATTCTTGAAAGTTAAAGCTATAAATTACACTGATTATAATCGCAATTTTTCCAATTTCTAGTTAACTACGAACATCTGTTATAATAATTTGCTTAGATTAATTTTAAAAAAAAATAATTTAGAATTAGTATTGATGACAGTAGCATAAGGACTGCAGGACTACATGTTACAAAACAATTTTGGAAGACGACTTTCGAATTGGTAACTGAATCTCCAAACAAACATACGATTCTACAAGAGCGCTTAAAGGTTTCGTGATTGCTATATTGCAACAACCTTCATACGAGTCATCCATTATTGATTCATACGAGAGAGAGAAAAGTTTCTAAAAGAATCAAAACATTCGATCTTCTCGAATTGACTTTCACATAGCCATTCTAGAAGTTCGTGATTGTGTTCAATCTGATAGCGCGGGCCGTGCCATTTACATTTAAAAATGATTATCAATTGGCATAATTTACAGATAAACATTTCTTTTCACAGAAAGAATAGCCCCAAAATATAACGAATTTGAATTATTAAGTTCCCTAAAAGCACATTCTACTCTCAAATTTCTTGAAAACAAAAACTAAAATCAACTTAAAATATATAGAAAAGAAGGAATTTGATTATCAATGCCAATAAAAGTAAAAATAAATAGCTGAATAACAATAAAGTACCATAACAATGGTGTAATAAAAAACATTTTTCATAAAAGAAATTTCAAGCATAATTTATTCGCAAATTGGCAATATTTTCGAAGCATCTATTAAAAAATAACATGTGATCAAAAACCAGACTAATTACAGGAATCCATAATCCAAAATCATTTTTTAGAAAGGAAAGGAAAATGAATAGTAATTCGTCTATCTCTCTGAGTCAACCTTGCGAATTCTAACCCAGACATAGCACTTAGCGAAGCGTAAAGGAAGCAACGGGCAAAAAGAACATTCGCCAGGTCATCAATTAAAATGGAGAGAGGAAAATTAGATCACAAACGAGCGACCTTGAAACTCTCCGCCAAAATGAATGGAGGAATGATTCTTTCACATCGCTCTGATGCATTCAATTTATTCCACGTCTTGTTTGACATAAATAGTTCGAACAGGAAATGCCAGATTCGTTTGCGAAATACCTTTGTATGTATAGATTTATCTCTGGCTTATTCGTTGTTTCATGTTTCTAAAATTCATTCAAGAATCTTTTGAGTCAACCAACCGAAATCGTCTTTCCACCGTAGGGGGTCGAAGGAAACGCTGGGCTCGATGCACTCCTGTCGTTCAGGGTCCTGTTAATTAATGCAATTTCTGAAAACAGTTTTTCAAAAAATATAATGGTAAGCATTCATTTGCTCAACAATTCATCAAACATAAGTTGGGTGTTTAATCCGGGAGCAGGCGCACACTCGATATTAACGTTAATGGTGGCGCGGGATGACTGAGTCAGCCCAATCCTTTTTTTTTAAAATTATTTTTATTGTACACGATAAAAATCGTAAGAGTTTGTATACTAAGTTACTTTCTAGGAATTTTAAATTTTTCTTTGATAATTTGAGAAAAAATATCAATCAAACTAAACCAAGACGTTTCAAATGTGCGTGACTTCAGCAAAGCTCGCAAATCACCGACACTTTTCGCTAACATTACAGGAATGCTATTTGCAGTCAAAACTATCATATGCGTTCAAGTTATTGTATTTTTACTGTCCTACAAATAACCTGTTAAACTTTTTCTTGCTTGTGTATTTTTGACTGGGTGAAATGTGTCTTGTGCTACATTTATGGTTTCATACCTTTCTTGATGGAGTTCTTTAGGTAAAACTTGAAAATTTTCCTTTTAAAACTCAAATATTTCATGTTCATTGCTTTTCTCAAATTTACTTTCGCTATCATGATTCATATGCATTATTTCAGCAGGTTCTTACCCTTGCTTGATCAGTTTCAACTTCCTTCAACAGAGATTCCAAATGCCCATTTATTTTTATTTTTATATATTCTGCTCATTTTCATTTATAAATCGTAATAAGTCAAACAACACAGCAATGAAAATCCACTAAGCTGTTCACAGGGGGAAAATGTATCATGTTCATAGAAAATACACTCATGGACAAAAAAAAATTAGCGCACCCAGAAATAATTGTGGAATCGTAACGAAACTTGGCATGAAGGTACATGTCGGGGAGATATGTAAAAGATCAGAAAAGCAGCGTAATTGCGCATTACATATAGGCAGTAGAGGGCGTTTAACGTCGTTCTCCGTGGAGTATAAAACAGGTAACCAAAGCTTGTTTGAGCGTGCTGAATCGTTTACAAAGGAAGTGCTGAGGTAGACATGCTATTACGCCGTTTTCGAAGATAATATGAGCATCTGTCGCAGTTTGAGAGGGTAAGAATCATCGGCATGATGGGAGCTGAGTGGTCAGCCAGGCGAGTAGCTCGTCAATTGGGCTACCTTGATTGTGTTGTGAGGAGGTGTTGGGACCAGTGGATCCGAGAGATGTCATTTACACGAAGACCAGGCTCACGAAGTCCTCGACAGACCAGTCGTCGAGAAGACCACCACATCGTAAGAAATGCACGTGTACAGCCAATTGCTTCATCGGCCGCCATCCAGGCACAGGTAGCATCTTCACTAACCACTAGTGTTTTCTCGAACCATACGAAGGCGCCTGGCTAAAGGACATTTGGAATCGTGGTGCCCATTACGTGTGCTGCCCTTGACGCCCACCCGTCGACGCCTCCATTTGGCGTAGAACCGCACACGAGGAAACTGGACTGCAGCGAAGTGGAACCAGGTCGTCTTTAGCGACGAATCCAGATTCAATCTCAGCAGAAATGACAATCGTATTCGTGTGCGGAGGTCCCGTGGTGAACGCCTCAGTCCTGCCTTTGCTTTACAGCGACACACCTCTCCCACCGCTGGTGTGATGATATGGGGTGTCATTGCCTACAATACACGGTCACCCCTAGTATTGTTCCGTGGTACCATGACAGCCCAGCGGTATGTCCATGACATCCTGCAACCACATGTGTTGCCACTCATGCAACGGCTCCCAGAAGCCATTTTTCAACAAGAAAATGCTCGGCCTCACACGGCAAGGGTGTCACAAGACTGTCTCCGCAGTGTTACTACCCTTCCTTGGCCTCCCTGATCCCCAGATTTGTCCCCAATCGAGCATATCTAAGATCATTTGGGACGGCCAGTTGGGTATCCCACGAGTTTGAACGAACTAATGGCAAGGTTACAGCAAATTTGGAACGAAATGTGTCCAGACATGATACATAACTTGTATGCCTTAATGCCCGATCGTATCGCGTCGTGCATTTGCGCTACAGGGGGTTCAACAGGGTATTAAATCTTCCGTTCTTTTGCTTTTTTCTCTGAAATAAATGATCCTTTTTCTTTGATTTTCGAATCACTTACTTATATCCAAGTTGTCATTACGAATGAAAATTTCGTTTAATTTTGACGACTCCTTCTTGGTGCGCTATTTTTTTTTTTTTGTCCATGAGTGTATTTTGGAACAAAAGTAGTCGCGCGGGGAATTCAGTTAAAACAAGTACCTTAAGATTGTAAAAAACTTTTGCCACTCCCAAAAAAGAAGGAAATATGTGACAAATAGTTGAATATACCATGGAGACTGCCATATATGAGGGTACTGTTAAGGTAATTGGTAAAAAATGAACAGTGTTTCCAGAATTAACAATTTTGTAAGCCTGGGGTAATTGAGCCCCACGCGCCCGCTCCTGGGTTAAAAATGATAAATAGGTTTTCATTCAAACTACACTGTGGTCTATTTCCAATTAGTTGCAACACTAACAATTTTATGACATTTATAAACTGTAAATTAACATTAATTCGAAACTTTAAAAAAAAAAAAAACTCCTTTTTAGTCGGCATTGCATCTTATATGTTTGGCAGAGCACACAGAAGGGGGGGGGCTCGGGTCCGGACCCCCCCATAGCCCTTGATTTTTTTTCAATTGAGGAAAATCCTGTGTGTATAGTCCGTAAAATTTAATTAAGTTTTTGTTATTAATAATTAATTTGATTAATTAATGCTAATTATTTGTTAAATATTTTCGTAATAATCATTAATTAATTAACTTTTTACTGTTTTGTTCTCGCAAATCGAGGAAATTTCAAGAATATGTTGGGCGGCGTATTGGAGCATGATATGAGAATGGTGGACTTTCAAACCTGGACCCCCCCCCCCCCCCTTCTTGAAAAATTCCTGTGTGCGCAACTGATGTTCCGTGTTTGTGTGCCCGTACGGACGTTGTCGCATATCATGCGACGAAGAATTTCACCCTTGAAACTTAATTCATCGCTACTTAACACGTCTGTTAAAATTCCGTCATTTGTATATATTTCTGTATATTTCTACGAGATGGCGCTGCTAATTATTTTCTTCACAAATATCGCTGTAAGATTTCCCGCCTTGAATTGAAATAAAAATCTTGCGCTGTCCCGCGTTTTGATAATTTTTCACCTATAGTGTGATTTCGGTTAGAATTTCAGCTAAGAGAGAGAGAAAAACCTATTTCTGATGTTTTTTGTTACCAAAATTTGTCTGTCATAGAAAGCAACAAAAAATAATAATAATCTGTAGTAAATGATTTCGGTTTGTTATATAAACCTGTTTTAACGATAAGAGGTATCATTTTCCAAAACTATTTTTAATAAACTATTCCAAAACACTTTAAACCAAGGATTTTAATAATTTTTTTATGTAGAGATTTATTAGAAATAACACACCTTGTAAAGGTGAAACGATCACTAACACAGCTTTCTGAGAGGTCATGAATACAATGAAATCAGTATTTGGTGTTGCCAAAACGCCTTGAAATAATCATGGTGTTGTATGGAAGAGGCTCTGAATGTCTTGTTAGGGCTTCGAAGTCTTTTCTGTAACCACATATTACCAAAATTGATCTGGTGTTGCAGAGGATATCGGGGTATTCCAGTGGCGTAACGTACACCCCCGCACTGCGGGGGGGCAAGGTTTCTAGGGGGCCCAAAGCCTGACTGACGCTATAAACGTAGATTTCCTCAAAATTCGCTTCGCATTTTTTTAAATCGAATTTTTAAGCGATTTTCCAGTTCAATGTTAAGTTATTTAAAATCTAAATCTAATAGTACACTCATTAGATATCTTTGATCCAATAACCAAATAAAGAAAACATTTTTTTTTATTTGCTGTAATTCTCTCGACGAGAGATACCTTTCTTCAGCGGGTTTTCTTTTTAAGCTTAAATTACTAACAGATAAAACAAAAGTCAGATGGAGAATCGGATGAAATACTAGGAAGATATAAGAATTCATAACTTTTATTATTACAGTATACCTTAGGTTAGCTTTAAGGCGAAAAAAAAAAAGGTATGATTCACTTTTTATGAAGCAACAGAGTAAGTAATCGCCGTGTTTAGTCACCCCCCCCCCCCTCCCATGTATTTCATTTTCATTTAGCGAAGTCATAAATAATGTACATCTGTTATGCTTCTTTCAAGTAAGACCATAACCATAGAGAGTATTTTAAATGATAATTATTTGGTTTAGATATATGAGTATTCAATCAAATGAAGCATAATGAAAAGAAAGCATAATGGCATGTATCAGTTTTTTATTTCTTCTTTCATGTAATCATTTTTGCATCATACAAAGAACTCTCTTTATTAAAAGTTGCTGTATGTATGCTAGAATATAATCGAGCTTTCGGTCAAGCTTATCCCTGGATTCAGAAACGAAGAAAAGGCAAGTGACAATTTTTTTATTTCGTAAGAATTGAAAAACAAAAATTATTAGACTATGTTCGTGTCTCTCTCTTAGTGTTCTTTTTTTATTTAAGTTACCAGGTTATCTGTCGTTAGATTTAAATAATCAGTAAATATTATAAATACTCTCGAATGTTATACATTATTTTTTTCGTTTACTCAGACTCCGGTTGATTTTGTATTCAGTAAGAAGTTTTATGTTAAATATTTTTGCGTAATGTGTAAAGGTATATTATTTTATAATTTAACAATTCTTTTTTTATATATCTATACACTTGCAAGAAAAAGTTGCGTTCACCCATTACAAATCATACAAAAAAGATAAAATTTAATAGAAATATAATTTTTTTTCTAACAATATTTCATGAATTTGTTTACTATTATTTAAATATTGAGCACGCAAAGAATTCGCTAATTTTGAATTAAAACTACATAAGATAACGGGAGTTTTGTAGCGAAGTACACACAAATCGTAGGCAGAAAAGGTGTGCGTTCACTATTTGAATATTCTTGTGTGTGTGTGTGTGTGTGATTCGTGAAATTCTTTTCAGAAGGCGTTATAGGTTAACAAAGTTTTTGCATTCAGTGTTCAAGTAAAATAGCTTAAGAAAGTTGTGACGCAATAATTTTAATGTTTTTGTGAGATACGAAGCAATTCAAGGACATGAAAAATAAAAGGAAGGAAATTAGTACCAGTGAGCGTAAAATCATTATGCAATTACGGAAAGATGGGAAAGTCGTCGGGATATTGCCAGATCCGTTGAACGGCAGTATTCATCTGTCCAGCGTGTTATTAATATCTTTAAATCAACAGGGGGTTCATACACCCAAACCTCTCGTTCAGGTTGTCCATCTAAACTCACAATCAGAGAAATACCAAGCATGATATCCTTGATGAAAAAAAACCCCGCTTTTAATTGCAACTGAAATAGAAACATACATCACGAGAAGTTTAAGAAAAAACATTTATGCGAATACTGCAAGAAAAAGCTAGAAAAAGGCCGTATACCGTAGTCAACTGGCTTGCAGAAAGTCTTATATTTAAATGCCAACCGGCTGAAACGGATAGCTTTTGCAAAAAAGCATATTCATAAGCCTCCGGAGTTCTGGAGGACTTTGATATTCTCCGATTAGAGCAAATTTTTCATTTTTGTCATGAAAGGTCGTAAATTGGAGAAAGCTTTGCACAGTGTCAAAAAGAGCATTAAGAAACAACGGTAAAACACGGCGGAGGTGGTGTTATGGTGTGGGGGGTACATGGTGGGCAATGGTGTTAGAAGTTGGAGTATATCGAATCAATTGTGAACAAATACGATTATCTCGATGTCCTAAAAAACAATTTAAAGGAAAGTGCCACCAAACTCGAACTAGGCGACAATGATCCTAATCATACCACTGAGATTGTGAAGCCTTAAATCCTGTATAATGCCCCAAATCAAGCCCACGCAGTCACCTGGTCTGAATCCTATAAAACATCTATAGGATTTTCTGAAGCGTAGGATTCATCAACACAATAATTTAGCAAGGATATGCTGAAGACTGCTTAAAGAATGAATGAGAGAAGATAAGCTCTGAAGTAACCATTACACTTGTTAATTCAATGCCGAAACGACTTCAGGAGGTTCTCAAAAGACGGTGTTATCCAACCAGTTATTAAATAGCTCATTATTCTTTTTAAATAATTTTTATAGTTACTACCAAAACAGTGAACGCAGACTTTTCCTACTAGATTTTTGTTGGTATCGCTACAAACCTGTCTTTATTTTAAAAGCTATGAAAGCAAACTGAGTTTACCTTTGTTATTCTCAATACATGAAATTAACTAAATAAAACAAAATTTAAAAAAAATTTCCAATTCCGGTTTAAAAATTTCTTTTCATTGTTTATGTAAGCAGTAGTTGGTGAATGCAGATTTTTTCTAGCACAAGTTTATATATATATATATAATACACACATATATATATATACATATAAGTTCCGGCTTGGGGCCCAAGATCTGACATTGCGGGGGGACCCGATTATTTTCCGTTACGCCACTAGGGTATTCATTCGTCGATCGTCAAATATGGCCGTAGTCAAGCTCCGAAGGTGATTTGGACAGAAGATTCCAAGGTCTTAGAGATAAAGTGCGGGTTGGTCATTGTACCTACAATGTGTACAGGCGAGAACTGAGATAATGGAATCCAATCCGACCCCAAACTATAATATTGGGTGCAGAACCAGTATAAGGCAAAAAGTAAGTAACCTCTCTCTACGGCAGGGGTGGGCATTAAGTCGATCGCGATCGATCGGTGGACCATCGAGACATTTTGGGGTAACCGTCTTTATTAATACCTAAGATGTGCGTACTGAAAAAACGTGTTTGTGGAGCACCGATGTCAACTAATCTGGAGACAGGGTGGACCGCAACACCTTGAAAAAGTTAGAAGTAGCCCGTACCCAGGAAATGTCTGCCCACCCCTGCTCTACGGTGTATCCAAATTCTAGTTTAACTATCATGGTGTTGTAGACAGAAGTGTGAATTGTTTGTAAAGAAAATGTCGTGCCATTCTGTCGGCCGTTTAATGCACCATTGCAAACGTGAATGCAGTGGTTTTGAGATAAATGTAATAACAGCAATAGACACTTTAAAGATATTCCATTGCTCTACCAAAAACGATTAATGGTAGGTGTGAACAGTGATGACCCGGCAACAGAATGTTTTTATTGCGATGAGGTTCCTGATGTAATGATTATCCAGCATGCTTATAATGCGTCTATCATCACGTTAATATGATACGACAAGACTAGAGCAATCGGCGCCGTCTATCAGTCGTTTCTTTTTGCATCCAGATGCATATCTTTGCGGCTTGGTTACGTCCAGCACTATCGATGATTTAGTCCCTCTGTGTAGTCAACAATTGCTCCTCCGCTGAATTCAGAAATGTGTTCATTTGACGCTCAGGTTTTTCTGAAAGGCTTACTGAAGAGATGATCACGTGAAAAGAACAACTCCTGTACTTCAAAATGACATTGAATTGTCCCTTATATGACGCTTGTTGTGGCATAATGGATCCATGATATGCGGCTGTGCTTAAGTAGTAATCATTATAAAAATCTCCGCGTATACCCACAATGAAAACTTCACGTGGTTAGGGTGCTTCCTTTATGACGTTGCATTTTGGGTGGTCAGCATTGAGTGTAAAGAAAGCCTAGCATATAACTTTTACCTTATTTTTCTATATGATTTCCTAACTTTTGATACCTACCAATATCCAGTAGCGTGGCTCATGTTGAATGGGCCCTATATTAAAATTCATTGGGGGATCTTTTTAGAGGCCCTTTAACATTTTACAATTTTTTCCTTACACATGTTGGGGCCCCTGTAGCTTGAGGGCCCCGCATCATTGATACGGTAGTAGCTATGCCCCTACCTATATATAACCTTTCAACAGGTTAGACATTGAAGAACAATAGGGCCGTGGGTAGCCTAGTCTTTAGAGCATCGGACTTCAGACCGGAAGGCTGGGTTCGATTCCCTATGCCACCAAAAACTTCCGAGTACACACGGAGTACGTGCTCGTTAAATCAGTACTTCCGAACTGTGTCGCCATCTATCGTGTTGTACCGAGCAAAATCGTATTGTCACCTTCATGGGGACTCAAAGCTTAGGCTAACGACAGGCGTAGATCTAGCGCGTGGCCACGATGAATTTCGTGGGCTTCGATCTGACTACGTCAAACAGGTGGCATAAGTAAAACAACAACAGAGCAAGATTCTATTCTGTGCCGTACGAACATCACATTTTCCCGATAATTGCGAAGAGACAATAGTTGCGCTATACCTCTGAACTTTTTTATTTTATTTCTAATGCACTGGCGGATTGGTGTTTAACTATTGCAGACTAGTACATTCCCGGAAGCTGGTATCTCTTTTTATTGCGGCCCATTAGGCGGATTCCAATCACCGCAGGTAATTCTGACGCCCATTTTCCTCCCTAAGGGAGGCACTTGAGCTCAGACGATGCAAACCTGCACTAGGATTTAGTTTTTGCCAAGAGCCCCCAGGCCAAACAAATACTCTAGAGATCTTTTTACTTGTCGTAAAATCATACGACATGGTCACTGTCGATTTT
>BMAO01034986.1:0-34041 GCA_019973975.1 Trichonephila clavata
CTAAATTCTTTTGTTGTGCATGTGATGTATCTTTTCATATATTTACTTAACCATTATTCCTGAAGTCATTTTATTGTGTGATATATATTCTTTTCATGTATTTACATAACCAGTATTTTCTACATAATTGATATCTATTCTTTTTATGTACTTACATAACCATTTCGAAGTACTTCTAACTTTTCAACATTCATCACTTTTATTAACATTGTTTACTATTACTACACATTCAGTGTGGATTTCACTTGATAGTATGTTATGTTGTGTAACACTACTATATTTTTGTGTGTCTAATGTGAATTATCTTTATCTTATGTTGTTTTTTCTTAACCTCATTATTATTAGAGTCATAGTTGAAAGTATTAGATGTGTGATATTTTTCAGAAAACAATTCTATGTAACCAATGCTGTAAACCAAAGTTTGATATTTTGTTATTCAATGTTATTATTTTTGCATGTCAGGAGAGTCACCAGCTCACTCTTTTATACAATTATTATATCTTAGATTTTTAATTCATTTGGGAGTTGATATTGGAATATTGTTATTTTTATCCTCTGGGGACTTGCCAGTCAGGATTGGCCAACCTGGCTGTGCCAGACTTCAGCGGAGGGGGGGGGGGAATTGTCAGGTTTGAAAAGACTAACTTTAAAATTAAGGGAGTAATAAATAAAAATAGAGCGAACTCTTTATCATCGCGTAAGGATTTGTGGGTAAATAAGCCTATTTAAAGGTGGAGCGAGCGCTGACGAAGGCGAACGCGTACTGGAGAGAAGTAGCTGGTGGACTCCTGGCCGAATTACCGTCTATTGTTCTATAGTATGGCGCGCCAAAGGGACGCCATGTTGGATTGGAAGAAATAAATAAGAGTTAACAATAGAAGATGTCTCATCATTTAACCCGCAGGCCTGGGGCCTGTCATATATATATATGAATGGATTAAATCTTATGAAATTACTCTCCAACTAGGAGTATACATGTAAGCGGTTAGATATATATAGATCAGGATTAGCTTTTAATTATGTTTTTATGTTGTGAATCACTTGACTCGCCTGTTTGATTATATGGCATCTGGTTCAATCAGGACTTAAAAAAAAACGTATAAAACCAGCAATTTTTTAACATAGTACCAAAGTATAATATTAAGTTCCTACAACATAAAATTAAATTTAGAACCGCGTTAACGTTAATAATACTTTGTGAATATTGAAATGTTTTTCAGACAGGATTTGTAATGAAAATCATTTACTCAAAAGTAGCTGCCAGATTTTTTCTCTTATAACTTTATACCAAATAAAACGACAAGAAGCTACCTTTTGATAGAGGTACTAGCTGACCCGGCCCGGCGTTGCACGGGCTTTTACCGAGGGTATAACTTAATCCCTATGTTAATTTCCTCCTTTCTTTCTGACGCCAGAACTTTTGTGTGGGTGTGACGCGTACGATGTGAGTATATGGCCCGTGAGTGCGTGTCATGGCTTTCTCGTTTAACATTTTCCCTTCTCTTCACAAAATCAGCACTTCCAATATTATTTCTCGAAATTACTTTGTCTTCTTTGTTTCTTTCCTCTCCGCTTACTCCGGCGTTGCACGGGCTTTTACCAGTGAATAACTTAATCCCCATGGGAATTTCCTGTTTCCGTCAGGACGATAGCACTTATGTGTGAGTATGCGCGATGTGAGTGATTTCTTTAACAATGACATTAAAACTCCCTTTTTCGAAATTTGTTCTTGCGTTGGTGTGGTGTGGTACTTAGGAGAGGTGGGTAAAAGCTTAGATGTCGTCCTCGTCACTTGACCATGGTTGAAAATTTCGAGGTCCGTCGCTAAAAACCCTCGAATATAGGCGAACAGTGCGAATTTATAAATCACTCAGTTTGGTTACAAACACTGTGACAGGAGAATTTTATATATTAGATAACTCACTAAAAAGAAAAACGAACATTGTTTATAAGCGTTGTAAAACCATAGGCAAAAATCTCACTTCTTTCCCTTATTTTGTTTTTCTAAATTCTCTATGGTGGTAATTAAATTGAAAACTTTTAATTTCCGCAAATTCATATTGAATTTAAATATTATTAGAATAACCGTATTATAGATATTTTCATAAGGTAACTTTCGCAAAAATCCTTTTTCAGATGCCTTTACTAAGCATTGATCCACAGTACGTCACGAGGTCATAATTCATCATCAGATTACGAATGATAGTAGCAGCTTACGGTGGTAGATGTGCGACGATGCACACGTACTATTAATTTTAGTTCTACTATCTGTTATTGCTTTATAGGACAGCCAAGTTTAAATGTGCTGTCGCACATTGTAAACCAGAGAGCAGGATCATTGAAGTTATATGCCGGAATCTAAACGGAGCTCACAAGTCATTCATATTAAAAATTTCTCTTGGTTTACAGTTCTTTAAGTTATTAGTAGAAAATTTTAAAAATGAATCATTATCTTATTGCCATAATAACTTATTTGAACGGGCTACCATTGAAGGATGTTGTTAGTTAAGCTTTAGTTAAAATGCATTCAGATAAAATTTAATTGGAAACATTGAAAATCATCAGCCTGCTGACTGCTTCTATGGGATACCGTACAGGATTGCGAGAAACTTATGTAGCAAAGCATGAAGTAGCGAATCGATTTTCACTCGCAATTCATATAAATATAACTTTTTAATTTTAGTAATTTTGTAAAACTGTTTCAAAAGTACATTAAAAAAATGTTTTTATTATTTAATCCATTTAAAATACATTCGAATTCTTCCTGCTCAGTATCAAATCTGCTGTGTCTTTTTTTATAAATTTTTATTTATATTGAAGCATTCATGGTGATGGAACAAAATCAACGAAGCAAGTCGTTCTTTTTTCTAAAGTCATTTTGATTTTGAGAATTGAATCCAGAAGTTCAAGGCACTTTAAATTCCCGAGTTGTGTCTTTGTTGACGTCACTCCACTCACGAAATTACCCTATCCACAGTGGCATTACTTATGTGGGTAGTCTATAAAACTTTAAAACAAATGTAGATAAATCACTTAAAAATGGATTTCCAATACCGTCTTTTATATTAAAAATGTGGCACCAAAGTAATGCTCCATCATTTAAAAGCTGACTCCGAAGGAAAAACATTTTTCACCTGTATTCTCTATTGATTCTCCAGAACAACCAATTTAGTTTTGTCTGCTTGTTTTAAAGGCAGATAAAAAAAAAAAGGACAGTTTGAATTTAAAAAAATTATTAGGGAAAAACTTATTATTATTTTTTAAAGTTACATAATTTGAAGGGGTTCAGTTTATAAGATGCTCACATGAAGTCTTGAGAAAATTTCGGCATCTTTGATAGATTTCTGTTGTTGTTTCTGGAGAAATTATTTTACTTTTGCTTTTCAGTTTATTCAAAAAGACATATCCAGAATCAATTTCTTCAATTATCAAGTAAATGCTTGTTAAGCTTCAAGTCAACTTCTAGATTTCCACTTTTAGGGCGAATTGTTCTTAGAAGAGTAAGGGTGAAATCGTCGTGTTAAAAGAATTTCATGTTAAAAGGTACTGCAAAAAGAAAGGCAACATATATTCAGTAAAATTAAGTTTATTAGAGTATATTTTATTTATATAGATATATTCAAACATTTCCTTCTTTTGCTCTCTTTCTTTAATATTTGTTGAGTTAGCTATACCAAATTCTTTACAGATTTCTTTTTTCGTCTTTAGTTTTTGATCAACAACCAGAAGAAGCTCCTGCTTCATTTTAAGCGAAACATCAGTTTGCTTTGTCATTGTGCTCGAAAAAAGTTCTGCTAAAATAGAAAAAAGGGAAAGGAAAAAAAATGCTAACAAAATTTTACTGATTTTATCATTAAATTCCAAAGCCATTTGTTGAGACATACTGTGGCATAACAGAAAATATTAGAGCTTGCCTCTCTGCTAAGTCTAAGTTTTGGGCCCCCTAGAATCATTGTATGTACGTTACGCCTCTGGAGAGATAAAATGTTTTTGTGTATTTTTTGTTGGGGTGGAGGATGAAAGTAGCTTACATAAGAAAACTGACTTCTGTCACAGGCAATTCCGAAAGTATTTCAAAGCCAAGTTAGCTTCCTTTCTACAAAACATGCCCCCACCTCTCCATTCCACATCCCTCTTAAATCTCGCCTTCGTAGCTGGTGCTTTCCGTGTTTTGTTCATTTCCAGAAAGGAAATCTTTTCGTTTTCATAGGAGAAAAAAGGCCTGAAAATACATAGTAGTTTGTTGGGACGGTTGTATTATTTCGTGTTAACCGATATTTCCATATTAAACGTATTTCACACTAATTATTTATATTTTACACATTCCATATTTCTTATGTATACTATCTTAAGATGTACTGTAGTAGGAATTATGGATTATTCGGGATTTTTATTGCTATCAAAATTAATTTTAATTCATTAAACTTGTAGATTACTTGAAAAAAATACATGGATATATATTTTTTATAATTTTATCACGTGGTAGAAATCTTAAGTTTTGCCCCTTTTAATTCAAAAAAATTGTTCTTGATAATGAATGTAAAATTGAAATAAGATATATTGAATAAAATAAGCATAAATTCAATAAAGTATATTATTATTTAATATAATTATTATTCTTAATTTTAAAATTCAGCCTTATATTTATTTCAGAATATTCCATTAAAAGTTAGATTTTTTAGAGGAGATTTTAATTTTTTTCAGTTCATTTTTAACAGTCAAATTTTTCCGCATATATGTCTAACAATGTTCATGTAATTTCCTTTTCATATTAACTTAACAGCCCATGAGGGTTAAGGCTTACTGTGCCCATATCAGTATACGTGACCTTAGGCCCTGTGGTCATGAGCAGATGTTCTAATCAGGTGGTCATTCTGACTCGAAACCCCCCAGTGTTAAGTTCCCAAGAAAGTTTGATACTGATTTATCGGCGCACTGAATTGATGAAAAGTTGAGCCGACCTTGCCCAACCTGGGTTTGAACCTCGGACCTGCGGTATGGAAATGCGATGCACTAACCACTCAGCCACTGTGGGCTTCCCTTTTCATATTATCAATGTAAATTTTCAAAAAGTACTGCCTTTTCTTTTTTTCATGGGAGAACCCCATCTGCTGTCTTCTTTTGCTTTTCCAAATGAAAACTGTTCTTTTAGGAAACTGAACTTAAGTTGAATCTTTAGAATTGAGAAGCTTTTTCAGCGAATTGATTGATAGATTCGTGAGAGTTTTTATCTTCAAGTTGATAATAAAAATTCAATATATTTCACTTGACTCCACTTCCAGCAATTTTGCTCGCATTGCTGGGGTAACAGCGTAGTCGGTGAAATCCTATTTTCTCCTATGTTTACAATGTCAAACAAAAATGAGAAAATGGCACGCCAGATCAAAATTGTAATTTTTAACAAAAGCAAATAGTTTATGCTAGGCACAGAAGCGCAACAAGGTTATCTGAAAATTACCTCAAAACAAGTGTGCATCCAAATTTGAATTTCAACACTTGTTTTGACTGTTTTGTCACTGATAAAAATGTTAATCATTTTGCCACTTTTGATTAGAAAAATACTTTATTTTAACATGTGATTATAACTTGGAAATATATCTTTAAAATTACAGTGTTTATAATGTGTGACATTTTTATAAATTGCTATACTTTTGCTTTATTTTAAATTTCAAAACAACATAGGACTTTTTTTCAAGCAAATTGGTACATTTTCTATTTTATCCAATCCTGTCACGTTTCGATAAAATGAAATGCAGTTTAGAAAACAGGAGTTGTCTTTTTGGAAAAGGACAGGGCACACAAATGAAATAATCATGTGGACGGTAATTATTTGATTCTAACAAATGTAACATGATATACTCCGAAATATGTGCATAAAATATTGCTCTCGTGAAATTTTAAGTAAGTATTTTGAATTGAAAAAGCGCTAATGAATGTTTTGAATTGTATAGTGTTGTATATTATGGCAAAGATGTCGAAAGATGTATTGTTTCTCTGAAAATTGGAAACTGTGATCTAGTTATTTTGTTTAACTATATATTCTAGTTGTACTGTGTTTTTTCATTATTTCAATACTGGTATTCATGTTTATTTTTATTTTTCAGAAGAATTGGGGAATTTAGACAACTGACAGACAGAGTTCAAGAATCAAACCAACAGCTGGAAGAAAATCAGAGGTGTAAAATATATTCATGATGTCCTTGAGAAAGTTTTTTAAATTTTTGAGAGAAAAGATGAACTATATATGCAAACATGGAGTGTTTTAGCAAAGGTGTCTTTGTTTAACGTGGAAGATTCTTAATTGGAAATGAAATGATTCTTAGGAACTAAAATTTTTAGATTTCAAACTACTATTCTCTTGCTCAGATAAGACAGTAGATATTTAGATATGGTAAGAAAATATTGCAAACATTCTGCATAAAAATTGTCAATATTTTTTTATTTCAATGATGCTGACTTCCTAACAGTTTTGTATAAATTCTCTCATGGAAAGGCAGTTAAGTAATATGAATTTTGGAGAAAAAGTTTTGAATTTAAAAAGCCCTGAAAGTAGTTCCTTAAAGAAACATTTACGTATTTATACAAAGGAAAAGCCTTACGTTTGTGAAATATGCAACAAGGCTTTCTCACGAAGTAGTGATTTAAATACACATTTGCGTATTACTATCAAGGAAAGGCCTCATGCTTGTGAAATATGCAACAAGGCTTTCTCTGAAAGTAGTGCCTTAAAGAAACATTTACATATTCATACCAAGGAAAAGCCTCATATTTGTGAAATATGCAATAAGGCTTTCTCTCTAATTGGTCATTTAAGGAGACATTTATGTATCCATACCAAAGAAAAGCCTCATGTCTGTGAAATATGCAACAAGGCTTTCTCACGAAGTGAACATTTAAAGAGTCATTTACGTATTCATACCAAAGAAAAACCTCATGTTTGTGAAATATGCAACAATGCATTCTCTCGTAGTGATAGTTTAATGTTACATTTACGTTATCATACTAAGGAAAAGCCTCATATTTGTAAAACATGCAACAAGGCTTTCCCCCGAAGTGGGGAATTAAAGAGTCATTTACGTATTCATTCGAAGGAAAAGCCTTATGCTTGTGAAGTATGCAACAGGGCTTTCTCTCAAAGAGGCAATTTAAATACACATTTACTTACACATACGAAGGAAAAGCTTCATGTTTGTGAAATATGCAATAAGGCTTTCTCTCAAAGAGGCAATTTAAATACACATTTACTTATACATACGAAGGAAAAACGTCATGTTTGTGAAATAAGTAACAAGGCTTTCTCTGAAAATAATAACTTAAAAAAGCATTTAATTCATTCTTAGGAAAAACTTCAGGTTCGTGAAATATTTTAAAAGAATTTCAAATTGGTTCTTTGAATGTACATTTGCATATATAAATCAAGGGAAAACAATAATTTCTCTTAAGCATATCATGTCTTTTATATATTCTGTTTGCCATTTTATTGGATTATTAAGTTATGATAATATTTGCACATTCATACCATTCAAGAAAAGTGTCAAGTGAGTGATAGATCCTCAACATCGCTTTCAGTCGAAGTTATGTAATATAAAATGACATTTATAAATGTGAAATTAAAAAAAAGGAAAAAATTACATTTTTAAATTTTTGTATGTATGTGCAATTTTTAAAAATGCTTTCGCTCCCATTTGTTACTTTAAAACTCATTTGCTCACAATCTCACCTCCCAAAAATTTGAAGCTTTATACATCTTTAGTAGTTTATTTTTAAGAATTCATTTTTAATTATTTTCTCCTAAAAAAAATCTTAGTCTTGTAATTTTTAAAATTTTCAGAAAGTTTTCGCACAAAAACGTCACTTGAAAATTAGTTTTTGCATTTGCAAATGATAGTTGAAGGAATGTTATAATTTTGAGTCATTTGACTCGACATAGGTGAAATGCTATTTGGACGTGAAGTAAAAGAACTTAAGTGGTTTTTTTTTCATAAGAGTTCGCAAGTTTAATGTTTTATAAAATTAATTTGTATTGTATTCTTTTAGCACGGGTGACCAACCCAAATGACCGTCTGTGCCTCTTCGGAAAAACATTACAATCCCACGGGCTGCATATAAAAATAAATATCTTCGTATTAGATTTGGATCTGTTACAAACATTTATTAGAAAGAAAATTTTAAAACAGAATGAATTATTATTATTGTTTTCATTATGTTTTATGTATACAAACATATATAATATAATAAAAATTCAATGATGTGTGAAATGTTTAATTATTAAGATTTTTTTCTCAACTCTTTTACTTAGTTTTTGCTAGTTTATTTCAATGGGGGGGGGGGGTATTTGCACATTGTAATTGATGTTGTAAATATCCTCCCGGGAGTCTGAGCCCGATTTACGTTTGATGAATTTAGTTTTCGAAAGGGAAAAAAAGGAATCGAAAGCGCTCGTAACTTTTTGTGCCACATCTCTGAAATTGGAATATTTTTCTTTAGTGACATAAGTGTTTTAAAAATCTATTTTTGATTCTCATGTTTCAAAAATTTGTTTTAATTTATTATTGCTTATAATTCAGTTCCATTGGGAGAAATTATGGGGCCAACTTGACATCGGCGACATGAAAGAGCGATGCATATATTTTAAATAAGTTTTGATTTTTTGTCTAATTTAGTGAAACGACTCTCAAAAGATCCGTTTATTTGTGCTTTTTTTTTTCGTATTTGATGTAACTAATCTATTTTGAATTTTTTTAATTCTTTCAACAATGAAAGTGTTGAACTTGATTATTTCTCAATGGAGATTCAAAAAATAATTTTTTTCTGTACCGATTATTAAATTATTTTTTCCGTGTAAGATATATCTAATGGATTTCTTTTCGATGATAATTACGAAAAAGCATAAATCCTATATACATTCATCATTTGTTAATTCTGCTGCTGGTCATTCATAAACCAGTCACTATCTTGTCGTAACTCATCAAATAGTTGTAAACTTCTTCCACGACTCTACCATTTGACACGAATGAGATACACAATGCCACCGTATTCACTATCAACTTCTTTAGGAACTCTTAAGGAGTTCCTAAAGAAGAAGATCGAATTTTTTTCACTGTTTTTATGACTACTTGCATGACATGATTCACAGTGGGCTAGGCGGTGCCGTGCACCGGGGCCCTCTAGCTCAAGGAGGCCCTCAGACTCTGAACACTAGCAAACCGAAAAGTTGCGATAATTTCTCCCACATATTTAAGCTATAAATATAAAAGGTTGTAAAAAAAACTCAACTATAATTATTGCAACTCGATGGAAAATAATTTCGAACTTGTAGGGAAATTCCCTTAAATTCTTTTCGTTGTTTGTATGGTGATGCGATGTTTACTAATTAAAAAGTTTATTTTATTTTCAATTTTTTATTTTTCTAAAACTGCTACTTGGTAATATAAACTTCAAGTTTATGAAAAAGCTTACGTTACATCTTTAAAAACCTACACAGGAAGCAATTCCTTTCTGGTTACATTCATTTTTAGCGCGTTTTTCACGTAGTGGAACAAAAGCGCTATTAGGACGCAAATTTTGTCTTCGTTCCATTTTTTGTCGTACCTTTTTCTCAGTCAATAAGCAACCAATTGACCTCGGGTTTTCGGCATTTGGTCGCATTTGTGCCCTAGATGAGCCGAATCATATTTAAATTTTCCCATAGTTTTCCCGAATTTTCCTATTGTAAAATACAACATGTGAAAAACGCGCTAAAATTACTTGGCCATTCCAATGATTGATATCTTGTTTAATAACAATATGATTCTCATAATAAGCTAGTTTCCTGTTTCAATATATCGCAATACCGCCTATCCGTTATAGTGGTTAGTGACGCTGGATACGATACCGTAGGGCCTGGGCTCGGACATAGATGCTTGTGTTGTAATCCTTCTTTCCTTTGTGATTTCACGCTTGTTGTTGTTTATGCCACCTGCCTGACGTAGTCATATCGAGGCCCACGAAATTCATCATGGCAACGGGCTAGAGATACGCCTGTCATTAGCCTAAGATTTTAGCCCATGAAGGTGACAGTACGATTTTGCTCACGATAGATGGCGCCGCGATTCGGACCCACAGATTTAACGAGCACGTGCTCCGTTTTGTACTCGGCGAGTATTTGGCGGCATCCCAGGCCTTCCGGTCTGGCGTCCGATGCTCTAGCCGCTAGGCTACCCACGGCCCCCGCCTTTCTTCGCAACGGATCGCTCCGTTCGTGATTTTACGCTTACTTCTATGTAATCCCCCGTGTGATACTTTGTCGTACATGGAGTTATAAATGTTCTCAATAAAAAATATATTTATAAATCTACTCGTATCTGCAATGGATTGATGTAATTTTATCTCCCACACTCTGCTCTTTTTCAGAGGTGTTTTTTTCTTCAAATAATTATAATAATGTTGCATTATGTTTTTCTGTTCGTGGATATTTTTTGTATCATTTCCTGTCCATCTGGGTGAGCCCTTTTGTAGCTCTAAGCCCTCTGGTGTGTGAGTTCGGTCCTTCGAATAAATAAATAAATAGTCAGGGATTCCCCAACGAGGTTTTGTAGCGTAGCATTACGTTTCTCCGTCCTTTTAACGCCAGTAAGTATTCTAGCACATACGAATTGTATTGCATAAATTAGAAAACTAAAATTATGGATACAAAAAAAGAGACCTAGTGGTGCGTTTAATCGTAAACAACAAAATTATGCGTCAGTCGACAAAAGCCCTCGTGTAGCTGAACAGTGCGACGTTAATATTCACTCACTCAATAAAGTACTAGAAACAATATTAGCTCAGTTAAATACACGTTTTATTCGTATGAGTGCACTCCGTAAAATATTCAATTTTCTAAGGCACACATTTTTACTAAAGTGGATCAAACAACTTTGTTACAAATTGCCACGAATTCCAAAATAATGATATTCTGATATAATAGACCCAAACTTTTCCCTTCAATTTCTTAATGTTTACCACCTAGTTCTCCCTAAATTAACCCAGACATGGACTGTTCACCACAATTATGTAAGGAAATAATGAACTAACTTGGAATGCGACGTAACAGATGTATTTATCGCAACGTTTTTTATTCTGTACAATTCTTGTCACTTCTGCAGCAGCAAAAAGATCATTTAGAAAATTTAAAAAATTTAAGAAATGGTGTGATCTAAGCTCGACTCTGCATTTATCGTTTACAGCAATTGAAAACAAAAGTCGCATCAAACCTGGATTTAATCGAAGTTATTAAAACTTATGCGAAAACTAAAGCTAGGAAAAAATTTTAAACTAAATTTTTAATTTGTTGCTAAAAGGTCTGTCTAACATTCACCCAATAAACCTTTTATTCTTTATCTACATCGTTTTATTTCCTAATACTTCTGTTATTATTTTTAATCCTGTTCATTATTGTTTAATTTTTTATTACCTATTACGTTACTTCACTTCTTCCGGTTCTGGATCTGTCGGGGTGTCAAAACGAACCTGGGCGATCACGAAAGTTCACTCAAGAAAATTCATACACATACTACACTCAAGTCTCTCAAATTAAGGTCACAAATATAAACTCTGAAAACTGATGAACTTTTTTCTGTATTGCCATGAAATTTTACGCAGAAACATAGTACAATGTCAGAAAGAATATAGCAACATAACAATATGGAAAAGATTTTAATTGTGCGTTAAGATGCAAGTCATGAAAAAGTGGGAAATCATGATTTAGAGATAAAGTACTTACCTCGGGAAAAGTCTGTCTAATATGGTATGGAACCACAGGGGGGAATAATGAAAGTTTTAGAGCAGGGGTGGCAAACCCGCGGCACGCGCGCCACATTGTGGCACGCGGGAGTCGTAACTGTGGCATTCGAAGACTTATTGAAAAATTAAAAAATGTTTGAAAATATTACTAAATTAATTGAACTACAAAAAATTATCATGAAGAGAACACGTAAAAAATAGAAATTTTCAGCGTGAGATTTTAAAGGCGCTAAGCAAGATTTTTTCTTTTCTTCAGTATAGTGCCAAAAAATAAGACCATGCTCCCAAGCTTACAATTCCACAGCATTGTAACGTTCCGAGAAACATGAGACTAAAAACAAATAAATTCTCTCTTTCTCTCGGACGGTCGAATCTGCCCAAAAAGTCGCTTTCTCTCGGGGGCGGTTAATTTTTAAAATCTGGGATTTCTATTCGAATTTCAGCTTCCACTTGCAGTTCTGAAATTTAGTGTTTATAGCTGTCAGCATGATGTCAGGTAAAAAGGTTTATCCAAAGGTGTTGGTTATTTACGATTTCTGTAATGTCAAGAAGTAATTCAGCAATATATTAGGAGAGCAGTTGTTGATACGGTAGAAGTATTTCTATCTGCACAATGTAGCCGCTTTATAAAGCAGAAAGTGTGAGAACTGACATCCATGACAAATCAAAATACTGGATTCGGAGCCTAGAAAATTTACAGCGTAACATCAACAGATTTTTACTAGCTGTTAGACTCAGTTGATTTTAAACTCTGTTTAGCAAGACGTTAAGCTTTTTTCCTTTTCTAAAACTGTTTTTAGATTTTAGCGTTGAGTGTAGTTGTTTAAAATTTTTTTTATTTTCAATATGTTTTTGCGTAAATCTTCGACATCGAAATGAAATAGTGAAGAGGATATTGCAGCTCGTGATTTTAAAATTGTCTGGGAAGAGCAATACGTGTTAACACATCAAAATGCTTCCAAGTCTATTTGTTTGATATGTGGAATTTGTATATAGCAGTTCCAAAAAAATTTAACTTGGACCGTCATTTCAAACAACTGTATAGTGATTTCAACAGCAAATATCCTGTTGGATCAAATTTTCAAACGGAATTTATCAATAGGAAAAAGAAATCTTTAGCCGGCCAACAATCTTTGTTCCAGAACAGAAATGACGAAATAGAAACAATCGTGAAGGCTTCTTATGAACTTTCTTTGTTGTTAGCCGCATGAATAAACCAAACCATATTCTGACGGAGAGAGGAGATAATAAAAAAAGTAGCCTTTTAATTTTCGTCCAAAATGTCAGTGATCTGAATGTCAAAAATATGGTAGATAAAATAACTTCGCTTAAAAGTACCGTCAAGCGTCGTATGGGTGATATGGGCCAGGATGTTGGAACACAAATTGTCTCTGAACTTCAAAATTGCAAATATTTTTCATTAACTTTGGATGAAAGCTGTGATATCACAGACACAATGCGCAGTTAAGCATCTTTGTGCGTTACACGAACAATAATTTTGATACTGTGGAAGAACATGATTTGCGCCAACTAGCAGGTGAGGACATTTTTAAGGAACTTGAAAATGTAATTGAAGTTAACGAAGTAGAATGGACAAAATTAGACAGTGTTTGCACAGATGTAGCGCCTTGCATGGGTGGCAAAATAAAAGGTTTTGTTGCATTGCTTGAAAATTATTTGGGAAGAAAAGTTTTCAAGTATCATTTTATTATTCATCAAGAAGCTCTTTATGCCAAGGACTTAAAACTAGTTTTTCGTTGTTAACCCCGTGGTGCTCTGTATCAACAAAATACGAGCTCGTGCTCTGAATCGATGAAGATTTCGTACGCTTTTCCCTGAAGAAACGGAAGAAAATGGCGAGTTACTTCTTCATTGTAGTGTGCGCTGGTTTTCGAAAGGCAGTGCGAGATTTGGAGTTAGAGGGATTGTGTCTTAGAATATCTGGAAGAAAACGATGAACTGCCCAGTGAATGCTCGCTCCTCAGGAGTGAAAATTGGCTGTTGAATTTAGCTTTTCTTACCGATATAATGGAACATTTAAACAATTTAAATTTAAGATTACATGGAAAAAATTGTGTTTTTCCTACCCTAGTTGGTCATATATCTTTTTTTGTGAACAAACTTTTTTTTGTCTGGATTTCGTAGAGAAAAAATTAACTCTTTTCCCATTCACACTTGCAGGAATTATCTGCCAAAGTTAGTAATGTTCCGAACTATGATAGATTTAAAAATTTAATATCCATTTTGCAGGATTCTTTCAGTGCCAGGTTTGAGGATTTTAAAGATAACAAAAATACTGAATTTTTCACTAATCCTTTTTCGATTTCTCTTCAAGACATTAATTGTTTCCCACCTCAGGTACAAATTGAAATTATTGACCTACAGCACAATATTACTCTGAAAAACAAACATAAGGAAATTATTTTAACTGCAAATGATCCGAATTACATCGAATTTTGGAAATTTGTGCCACCAAGCAATTTTCCAAATTTACATGATTTAGCGGTCAGATATTGTGTTAGGTTTGGATCAACATATGTTTGTGAAGAAATGTTTTCTGTTATATGAATGTGATTAAATCGAAATATCGCTCAAAATTAACTGATATGCACCTGAAACACCTAATTGTGTTAGCATCTTCACGAACTATAATCCAAATATAGATGATTCAGTAAAAAAACTACAAATTCAAAAACCACATTAAGAAAGTACTGACTGCTTAATAATCATTTAAAATTAATTGTTTCAAGTTGCTTATTTTTATTTTGTATCTAAGCTAACTGATTGATCCTCTAAAAATTTATTAACAATGAAATATATAAGTTTATACTTTTGTTTCATTTGTTATACCATTTATTTGTTATTATTTTTTTTTTTACGTTTCACTATATATAAAACTTGCATTTTAAAAAATGTTTTTGGTGTAAATAACCCATAATAAGCCTATAAGTAAAATTTTTTCACTTTTGTATATTTTTTTGGTTTGGTAGAGAAGTTGGAAGTGGCACGCATAACTTTTTTTTATCAGATTGTGGCACCCTTCCCAAAAAGGTTGGCCACCCCTGTTTTAGAGAGTAAAGAGGGTGTTATTTAAAAATAAGGGGCATTTTAAGTATATCTAATTGTGTTTAATATTAAAAATTGCAGTTTAAATTTTATTTCTGATTTATCTCAAAATGCATTTTTTTAACGTATTGGCATCTGACAAAGTAAATATCAGAAAAAGTTGTGAACCAAATTAGTTTAAATTTTACAAGTACATTTATTTTATAGATTTAAAGAACCCCTACCATTTCCATGATTATTAGAAAAAATTGATATATTTTCAGTAACTAAGGTGTATATCGTAATAAATTTTTAGTGATTTTCCAATGTTCCTTTACTCGAACCTTAATAAAAATTGTAATAATTTGATTATCCGTAGGAAAATAGTTACCAGCCCTAAAAATTGTTATGATGATCAACATCAAATTTATAGAAAAATTATATTTTTGTTTTCATTTGAATTAAGTGCTTTATTCTACCAATGAATTTAATTACAATTTTCACTATATTTTTCTCTCTAAATTTTTTTTTTTTGTGCTGTGAGTAAAATATTAAATGTATTTTTCATAGTTTTAAGTTGTGTTTTATCAGTAAAAATATTTTACTAGCAAATATTACAGTTTTTCAAAAAATTTTCTTCGAATATATACAGATACCTTAAAGCAACGTTCGGCAAATTACATTCTTCAAAATTCTTCTTTTATGTGAAGTTAAAAATTATGTTTGTTATAAAGATATTGTTAATTTTTCTAATTTATAAATACATCTCTGAAAAAATTACTTTATTTACATGCCCATTTGAATAACTGACTGGCTTTTGACAGAATTTTTAAACATGTATTTGATTTATCTTTTTTTGCAATTTCCAGTTATATATTTGTACCCAGCAATGTGAATCTGGTATCTCATTTTATGTATCTATTTTTCTTACTCTGTACTGTGTACATTAAAGCGTTTAAGTCACTTTTCTTATGTGTTGACCCTTGAATGGTTCGAGGCTAGTGCGTACGTTAAATCATGAAACTTGATAGGTTTTTTCTTGAATTCTAATTCTAACTTGATATGTTTGCCAGCTAAAATTAGCACAATACAATCTCTTTTATTTAGCTCGTTTGAAATAGCAACAGGTAATTATGTTTCAAGTTCGAATTAATTTGTATTTCTTAAAACTTATGTAATATACGAATTCCTCCTGAAGGTACACCTCTCCGAATAAGACACAGTTAATGTTGCTACCGGTCTCTTTGAATATGGACCTTATGTATATTATCTCTTATTAAGGGGGACATTCTGTTTAAGTGACACTAAAAAAGGTTTCTTATTTCATTTTCTAAAATTTTAAGATTTCAATGACAAGTTTGTGTTTTTCTTTAAATAAATTAAATATAAAGCTGCCCTGATAAATCAATGTAATTTAACAGAAGAAAGGAACAGAGGAATAAAAAATTGCAATATTGTCTGTTCCACACTTCGATTTAGAGACAAAACAGAATATGAAATAAAGCGATTGCAATTCATAGGGGTGCTTTTTCTTTGGGTTTACATAAGAAATAAAAATGCCAGCTTAGATTGGCACAATGCACAGATTTTCAAAAAGATCCGTAGAACGGGGAATATTTTCAATAAATTTCTGTAAGTGCAAGATTTTATTGCTCATTTCAAACATTTATACAGTAATTAAATTTTTCTATTAAGAATTTTCATTTTTCATGAGCTTCAAATTTTAAAAAAACTTGTGACTAAGGTATTTACTTGTATATCATTTATTTAAAGATTAACACTGCTTGAATTTCTAATTAAATTAATTTGCTTAGGATCAAATGACAAAATATCCTGGTGGGCTTAAATTTCTGGCTCCAAGACATGTTGTGTAAAACACAAGGTTCCTTACTGGAAGGTAATGGTATAACATACACCCCCGTAAACCCCGCTTTTTGGGGGGCCCAAAGCCTGACTGACGCCAAGTACACTTTGGTCCCAAAACCTGACTTTGCCGGGGGGCCTTAATATTCTCGGTTAGGCCACTGAAGGTACTATTATATTTTTTACCCTATTAAGATAAAGTATAAAGGAATATTTTATTGTATTTACGTTCATGAAAAAGTGGACTATAAAAATAATATATATTTAGTTTTAAAATATCTCTTTTGTTAATATATGTGTATACATTTATTTAATAAAAAATTCACATAAGTGCATAACGATTTTAACTGAAAGGATTACTGAGTTAAAAGAAAACTAGTTAATTTTAATGTCAATGAATTATTTTGTATTTACATATCCATAGCTATAGTTAAGAGTACATGGTTTGTAAATTTTCATCTTTAGATTAAATCTGATCGAAATAATATTAATTGACGTGTAAAGGATCTATTCACATACCTATCACTAATCCTATTAGGGAAATTCTATTATTTTAAATATTATTCAATTGAAAACTTTTTCCCAAAGAAGATGCGATCTATGTAAATCGCGTCGTATATTTAAGCATTAACTTTTAGGTCCGAGAAAGAGATGTTAGGAGTCAGAAAATAGAAGTTTGTGATTAACGTGAAGTAATTGAAAGCTAGACGAGAGCGACTCGTCGATTAATTACTTAATATTTAAAATTGATACTTGACGGTTCAGTCAGTAAGATATTAGAATTGGAATCAAATCGACTAGAAGTCGATTATTTGAGATAGGAGCTACCATTATTTCCAAACGTAAGTGTTACTCTACTTATAATTAAATATTTAATATCTCATCTTCCTCGCTCTGGCTTCAATACTTTATATATGTACATTTACATCCTTGGTTTAGTGAGACTTATAAAAGGATTAATAAATTATATTTGTTTTGATTATGGCTGGTGTTCATTCTGATTTCCAATCATTAATGCATTTCAGGGGAAATCCTTTACAGGTGCTTAATTTTTTTTTCATAAGACAGGTTCCACTTCCAGAACGAGACATGCACATCCCTTCATTACTGTTCCCACTATTAAAAAAATGCGATTTATTTGTCTTGTTTATTGTAAATTTTTATTATTTTTTTCTGAATCATCATGTGTTAAGTCAATATAACACATGTGTTTTTAGATGGTTTCTCTCTCTCTTTTACACATCAAAAGAGATTTAGTAATATTATGTTGCAATTATAAATATATTCTTATAAGTAATTGTGTTATTGCTGATCGAAGTATCAAAAATGCATCTCTTAAAAATTCTTACGGAATACTTAAAATTTGGGAATTAGGTCAATAATAGGTTAGTTATTTCAATGTTAACTTTCTTTTTAAATTTAAAGACAGATAAATTTGGTAGAATTATTATAAATTTATTTTCAAATACGATTGCACATTTGTTAATTTACAAATATCGAAAATATCCCGAAATGACTTTTTTTGAGGAAGCTAAAAGACAGAATTTTATTGGAATGAGTTGTATAATGTATTTTTTTTTTTTACTCTTATGATAACCATGAAAATACTCTAAAACACGTAAACTGTATAAGATCGTGGTACGAATTAAGGACAAGGCTGGAATAAAATTGTACCTTTGACGGAGAACAACAAAATGTATACAATCGAGAGAAAAAGAGATGGTGTGCCATCATTGAAAGAATGATTGCTGAAGTACAATTATTTGCGAATCAAAATTTGGCATTCAGAGGAACTAGTACAAAGTTAAGATAAGGTGATTTTTTAGACAGTTTAGATATTGGCCAAGTTTGATCCAGTTATTTCAGAACACCTTAATAATGCCAGTAAATGCGAAAATAACAAAACGCGTATTCCACACTACTTAGGGCAGAGCATTTTCAAAATGAAATAATTGCTGTATTAGCCGAATCTATTCGTAATGAGTGAGTATTAACGTCACACTGTTCAGCTACACGAGGGCTTTTGGCGCTGGACCTCGTAATTTTGAACCAGGGTCAAGTGACGAGGACTGGCACCCCTCTCCTAACTACCACACCAACGTGAGGACGTTTGAGCTCTCGACATATTTAACGTGCATCACTCCCCTACACGACGGGTCTTCAGCGGCATTAGTCTCGAACTCATGACATGCCTGCCGAAAGTCCGTTACCTTGGCCACTAGGCTACCACGGCCCTATTCGTAATGAGATAACACGTTTTGCCCAAAAAGCAAAATATTACACTATAATTCTTGTTACTACATCACAAAAAAGTCACAAAGAACAAATGAAGTTTTTTTTTTATTAAATGTGTGAGCATGATGGTAGGTATACATTTTATAATTTTTTAGGAACACAAGAAAGGCTTTCAGATATGTACACATTCTCCATTGAATCCGAAATCTCTGAAAAAATTGATTTCACCAAAATTATTGACAAATTTGCTTTTCCGAAATCCAGAAAAAGTTAGTTCATAATTAATTATAGTAGTCTTTGTAGAATGACTGATTTAATTACTTTTCGTTTCACGAGATTTATGCTTTAGAATATTTTTATTAGATTGTATTTTTTGAGTAAATACTGTTGTTTTGCTTTTCTAAAAGTAAAATGTCTATTTTTATTTCAAAAGTAATATTTATTAATATTTTGTTAAAGTATTTTGTCACGATCATAACCCATTAGCTGACCAAAAAATAAAGTTTTGCACTTCAAATTTTCGCATTTTTATATTAATGTTTTAATTTTGATAAACAGGTAGATAAATTTTTATTTCAATATATAAGTATTAAATAGGAAAATAAATATACAAGTATTATAATAAATAAGTAAATACGTAAATATATAAAAAGAAAAAATATATAAGTATTAGTCAAAATAGAAAAATTCTCTGGAGGGGCGGCACTTTAGGTCTTCGCACGCGGGCGGCCGACACCCTAGGATCGGCCCTGCTACGAGATATGATGCCTTTGAGAGAGCCACTTGAAGTAGAGGAATCTATTAAAAGCAAAAAACTAAAAGGGACTGATAAAGGATAGAAAATAAAATCTACATATTATCGAATGATTGTTTGATTAACGTCAAACTTTGAAGCTACACTCGCACTATCAACAACCTCGTAATTTTGAACTTCAGTCAATGGACGAGGACAATACCTGAGCTGGCAACCCAGTTCTCAAACTTCCACGTCCCCGAACATGAGGACTTTGAATCACGGCTCCCTCCTTGGAGGGTCTTCAGTGGCACCAGAACTCGAACCCATGACATAAACATCGCCCCCCCCCGACCATGAGTTCGTGACCAGGGGTGGTTCTCGGGCCGGACAAACCGGACCCCTGCCTGGAGCGACAAATTTTAAAGGCGGCATTTGGTTCAAATTTGAAAAATATATATTTTTTTTTTGTAACAAAAAATTTGATATATTTCCTGAAATATTATTGGGTGTGAAAATTTTGGTATATCATTTGGCATATCTTATTTCCTCATTTTGTACTCTGTACGTCTTATGTCAGTTTTCTTTTATGTTGAAACTTGGAGAATTCGAGGCGATATTATATGTTAAAGTATGAAATTTGACACACACACATGTTTACACACCTTTCACAAGTAACTTTCTCCCAATCCCGCAGTCGGGTCACAAAGGACATTCTTTTCACTCATGATGTCCGGTGTCAGCTATCAAAAAGGGGACAAGGGTAGTCAGTTTTTGGTAGATAGAGAGCCACAGCCTGTGGCGGCGTTAGGCCTCGCGCTTGAGAAAGCCTCGCAAAGTCAGCCAGGAAAAAACGAATGTTCGGTTATGAACATATTGATGAATCTATTCAATCTTCTGAAATGCAGTACAGAGTTAACTTTTTTAACACAATGATTGATGCTATTATAGTCGACACCGAATGTCGATTTAAAACGCTCAATGAATATTTTGAACAATTTGGTTTTATTTATGATATCAGTTATATTTAAATTCTATATCAAAAGAAGACCTCAAGTATTGTAATGATTTCGGTACGATACTTCGGGAAGGCGAAAACAGCGACATACAGCTTTTCGAACTATATGAAGAACTCCAACTTTTAAAAACGAATTCACTAGACTCTATCAACGACGCGAAACAACTCATTCAGTACATTTTATAAAATAATTTGGAAGAAATATATCCAAATGTTTATATAACAATTAGAATCATGCTCACAGTTCCCGTCAGTACAGCTTCCCCTGAGAGAAGCTTCTCAAAGTTAAAACTGATTAAGACCTACTTGAGAAGCACGATGAGTCAAGAGAGACTATCTGCCGTATCAGTTCTATCAATTGAAGCTGAAATAGCGGCTAGTGTTAGCTATGACATAATCCTGAAAAAGTTCAGTGAGGCCAAAAGCCGAAAAGTTCGTCTGTTTTAATTTCTATTTGTGTAATTTTTGTCATCATTTGATTAGCAATAAATCTCTTGGACTCAAACATCAGTTTAACTATAATTCGGCTTATGTAATTTAACGTTTTCTTGACTGGGAAAAAAGGAGGCCTCGCGAACCCTAATTTCGCCGACGTCCACGCGTGGTCTAGCGGCGCCACTGGCCACAGGAAATGTTTTATTTTGTCTTGAGTGTATTTACTACAAGTAAAAATAAACGTTTCTGATCCCCAGCATCAGTTAACTCTTTTTCCAAAAAAATTGGCCTATTGAAAGGGACGATTTCTTCTCTTGTATATTACTCATTATTGTTGTGCTTCCTTTTTATTCGCAGGAATTATTGAAGTTTTATAGGTGTGAATCTACATGAACAATTTATCTTTTTTATTAATATTTTTTGCTTTGGAGAGAGAGAGGGGTGGCATGGTTCCATTTTTCTCCGGGGCGGCAAAACTGCTAGAGCCGGCCCTGTCGTGACCATGAACCTCTTGGCTACTGTGATCACCTATATCTTCTCGAACAGAATATCGTAAGAACTGCCCATGATATTTGTTTTTTTGGTAGCGTATTTCTGGATTCCTACATCAAATAAAATTATTTTGTTACCAAATATGCGTAAAAATTAAATAATCTTATGGTTATCTAACGGTATAAATATTAAACTTATGTTATTGTATACTAAAATCAAAAATTGTATGTGATTTAAAACTTGTATTTTAATCTATATGTATATGCAGCATAAAATATATCATGTCTACTATTATACAACGCTTTTAACAACGTTGATATATTTCAGAATTCGTACTAAGAAACGACAAGAAAAAAAAATTTGTAATATTTATTCTTTTGTTTGTACTTTCTTCATTTAAAAATTGTCTAAATATTTTTTGAGATACACGTGATACTGCTATTCATAATTAAAAATAATGTAATCAAGAGTTATTATTTGTGTATTTCTTCGAAAAATATTTAATTGTGTTTTATAGATAAGAATTTGTCTAAGAAGAAAATTATTTGTTGATTTTCCATGTCGACTCGAAATATTTTTCTTATGAGGAAAGATTTTTTACTTAGATAAAAGTAGAACCAAAAGCGGCAGAGTGCATGCAAAAAATTTCCTCTTTTAAAACAATTAAATCTCTCCAGCAATGGCATTCAATAATTTACAAAATAGTTGTTAATTTATCTTTGGAGTTATCTTTCCGATTTTTCCGAAATTTCGTAATTGTCCATAATTCTGGAGTCTATGTCAAATAATAGCCATTACAAATTTATCAACTTTCATCCTCTCGAAAACTGACACATTTTTTGAGTAGTGCAGAGTGCCACACGTGAAATAGGCTGCCAACCCCTTTTCTATCGCATAAAAGTAAAATTGTATCATACTGTTTGCTCATTTAATATAGTAGATTAAAACGTGAAATTTAATTTTTATTGCTTTAAATCCACCTATTCTTCCTTTGAAAATCCCTTATACAGAAAAAATTAAACAGCTTCATTCTGCACATCATTTATTTAGAGAATTGATCTTCAAACTGTATTCCACAACACCTTGCGGTTCCACGAGTCGCAATAAAAAAAAACTGGGGGGAAAAAACGACAAATGTGTATGCAAAATGGATTTACATTCTCATGAAATTCTTATAACCACAATTATCTAAAGATGATCTCATACACTAAAATTAAACATATTATTAATACATAACTTAATTTCGTTGTGAAAAACTTTTTAAACTTTTATTATAAATAATATATAAATCTAAAACTTTTTCTCTTTATTTAGTAGATTGTGAATATACTATTGTTTGGTATCCCGAGTTCCACAAAGTAATTTTATACTAGTTAATACACAATGTTTTGAAACCTTTTACATTTGTAGAAAAAAAAAACACACCTACGATGAAGAAGATGGAATAATTTATCGACATATCAATAGATTCAATGCTAAAATGTAAATTTAAGATAGAACTCCAAAATTTTAGGTTACCAATTCTTGCAAAACATGCAGAATTTTTCACACAGCTATGAACACTTTAATGCCATTCACAAAAATGTATTTAGTAAATGGAAAGTATTTCTCAACGCGAGTGGATACAAAAACAAAATATAAAAACGAATTAAACGCGGAATATAAAATGCTACTGCACATAATTTCCAAAGGCCGACAGTTTGTGTAAAAATTGTTAATACATATCTCAGTTACTAAATATAATGCATGCGTAGGTGACATTTGGATCACAAATTAATATTATCAATGAATAAATAACATTAAAATTACATCATAAAATTTTTTAACAGAATACTTTTATAAAATTGTCTTTACATATAATATCAAAAATATGTTATCTATATAATTCAAATATTACTTTAAGATATAATCTTCTAAGTGTGGAATGAGATTCCCCGAAAACCAGTGCCGAATTACTCATTAGGCGGAGTAGGCGATTGCCTATGGGCCCCTCAAAAATATAGAAAACCAAATATTTAGCTATTTTTTGCTGCAAGAATTAGTTTTTATTACAGATTCTAATAAATAATTATTGTTTAGTTACATATTTTTTTCATTTGATGATAATTTGTTGTTTTATTTGTGCAACGATTGTGATTCTCCCCCAGTCCTTAGCGAGCGTCCCCTTTCGCTGAGGGGAGAATTTTATTGAAAGGAGTATCCGAGAGAGAAATTTATGGCGTATCTTGGAAATCTTTAGACAAATATTTGCGCCAAAAATTTCGCAATAGCCGAAACCATCTAGAAGTCATGTAAGATAAATTTCGGAAAATGTCTTAAAGCACTCAATTGAGCTGAAATTTTATATACACACTTATTTTGGATGACAATACAGTAATTTAATCATAATTAATTAATATTATTGACTAAATTAATTTTTTAAAGAATTACAGATACAGCTGCGTTGGCTTCATTTTTAGAGATTTGGGTCAAAACTTTGCAAGATTTTTTTCCCTCACGTTTCAAAGCATTCAGTTGAAATGAAATTTTATGCACACGATTGTTGTGATTCTGTCATACGTATATACATATTTATATTAATTGCAAAAATTAATTAAAATAATTTTTTTTTATCAAAGTAGGAATTGTGATTTAAGTTTTTTTTTCTTTACATATTACTTGTTTTATTTTATCAGTGATTATGTCATATTAAGTTTCTATTCAAGAAACGGATAGATATTTAATTTTTTTTTTCTTTACTTAATATTTTAATGCAAAATGTGTTGGCGGAGGAGGCATTCTCATAAATGCTAAAATACAAATAAACACCAATACTGTTGATAAATTAATTTTTTAAAAATATACTATTTTATTACTACGTAGATCCCAAATTTTGTTGTTAGATAAAACAAAAGAAAAATAACTTGAAAATATGTAAAATTTATGCTTTTTAATTGATTAATGCATTAAAAAACCGAGTAACACAATTTTTAAGTTTATAATTTAAAAAAAATAGTTGTTATAAACAACAATTCATTGAAATGCTTTTTTAAAATATTCGATCCATTATTTGTAAAAGTAATTGCATTGTTATATAATTACAATACATATTTATAATTTGTTACTTCTTATCAGACTATAATTCATACTAAAAGAGAAAATATAAAAAAATAAAACAACTCTCATATTTTTTTCTATATATTTTATTTTAAAAATAAATGAATAAGAATAGAGTTGTGAGAAACTTATAGATTGATATCTTAATTGTCTTAGAATATTAACACGTTAATTTAAATTTACGTATTCTTACTTCTACTTATATAAACAAAAGTAATTAGTTAGTAGAAAGATAATTAAAAGAATATTACTAAAAAGATCACATTTACCCGAGACAGAAAAAGAAAGTATTTCGTCTGTTGTTAAAGACTTTCTATAATTTGTACTCTGTTTTGTAATTTCTGGACCCTCCCAATCCAACAGAATGAAAAAAATGTGATTCTGAAAAAAAAAATGTAAATTTTCCTTTTATCTTTCCGAAGGTTTGGATGTAAATTATGCAAAATACCAAATTCTGGCTTTTTTCATTGATCTTGTGGGTCCATTTCTTTAGTTTGTATCCTTGCATCCTACAAAACAAAACAGCATCCAGCTTTGACAGCAACTGATGGAAGAAAGGATGATTCTCGGATTGACTTGTTGGTTAATCAGATTCAAGGTAATTTGGATTGAATGCGACTGGCTGAGATTTGTTTGGGGTGAAGGGAGCCAAAAGAAATGTCTTCAGAGAAAGCAATGTTGCATATTTATAAATATGAGACTTTTCCTCCCCATAAATATGAAAATATCCTTTATGTGACCAATTTCAGAAAACACATAAAAGCACATTTCACAAACAAACTTTTTTTTTCTTGGTATGAATACAGAAATGTTTTTTTGAAGTAAAATTTCGAGAAAAACCCTTGTTGCACACTTCACAAACATACGGTTTTTCCTTTGTATGAGTCCGTAAATGGACTTTTAAGGAATTACTTTGAGAAAAACCCTTTTTCCAAACTTTTCCTTTAGATGAATACGTAAATGTTTCTTTAAAGTATCATTTCGAGAAAATCCCTTATGGCACATTTCACAAACATAAGGCTTTTCATTTGTATGAGTTCGTAAATGTGCTTTTAAATGACCATTTCGAGAAAAATCCTTTTTGCACACTTCACAAACATGCGGCTTTTCATTTGTATGAGTTCGTAAATGTGCTTTTAACTGACCATTTCGAGAATAACCCTTGTTGCATACTTCACAAACATACGGCTTTTCTTTTGTATGAGTCCGTGAATGGACTTTTAAATAATTAATTAATGAGAAACCCTTGTTGCACATTCCACATACATAAGGCTTCTCCTTTGTATGAATATATAAATGGTCTTTTAAAACATTACTTTGAGAGAAACCCTTGTTGCAAATTTCACAAACATAAGGCTTTTCCTTTGTATGAGTCCGTAAATGTACCTTTAAATGATCATTTCGAGAAAAACCCTTGTTGCACACTTCACAAACATACGGCTTTTGAATTGCATGAGTCGATAAATGGGCTTTTAAACCATTACTTTCAGAAGAACCCTTGTTAAACACTTCACAAACATACGGCTTTTCTTTTGCATGAGTCCGTGAATGGACTTTTAAATAATTAAATATGGAGAAACCCTTGTTGCACATTCCACATACATAAGGCTTTTCCTTTGTATGAATATATAAATGGACTTTTAAAACATTACTTTGAGAGAAACCCTTGTTGCAAATTTCACAAACATAAGGCTTTTCCTTTGTATGAGTCCGTAAATGTACCTTTAAATGATCTTTTCGAGAAAAACCCTTGTTGCACACTTCACAAACATACGGCTTTTGAATTGTATGAGTCGATAAATGGGCTTTTAAACCATTACTTTCAGAAAAACCCTTGTTGCAAATTTCACAAACATAAGGCTTTTCCTTTGTATGAGTCCATAAATGGGCTTTTAAAACATTACTTTGAGAGAAACCCTTGTTGCAAATTTTACAAACATAAAGCTTTTTATTATCTTGAACATCCAAATGATGTCTTGAGTTTCCTTGAGTGAAAACCATTTTGCTAGTTTCAAATGTTAAAGTTTTTTTCACAGATATGAAAACAAGCATCTGTATTTAAAATCTGCAGTGAAGAAAATGGGTCTTGCACTCTTGTCCAGAATATGAATTTATATTAACATTTTTCTGTAAAAGAAAAAAAAATGTATTCAATATAATGTAGTACATGTATAAGCAGAGTTTTATTCTTCATTATAATTTATGAAGAAAAAAAAATTCAGCTGTGGTTAAAAGAATCAGTTAAATTTTTTTTGTCAGATATCTGAAGAAATTAGCAGGCTTTTAAATAGCATTTTTATTAAATCAATCAAAATCTAAAATATATGTTAAATATTAGTAACTAAAAACATGTTCATGTAATACTTTATAGAGACAATCAGGTTAACATAAGCAAAATACAGCAAACTGAAGGAATATCATGATAAAAAAAAAACAATACCTTCTTGGAGGGGGACTATATAAGCTTGTCCTACGTTATGGTACAGAACCTGATATGCGTTATTGGCTTGAATTATTATTGAGATGAAGAGAAACAATAAAGGTTTTATCGATTGTCATCATAATTTGTAACAATATATTAGTAAATCATAAGAAAAGATTTTTGAAATTGCAGAAATATTTTGAGAGAGAGAAAAAAAGATAATATTCAAAACTTTTTTTTTTTATAAAACTTCAAATTAAGAATAAATATATTTTCTATAATTTATTTGATTTAAAAATTTTTTTTTTATGAAAAGGATAATTTATACAAAAATTAAGACTATTCTGAAACAAGGTAACCTAAAGGATATATTATATATATAAATATTCAAAATTTTTCTACAAGAGAGAGATGAATTAACATACTTAAAAGAATTGCAATTGCAAGATAACCAGACAACAGAATTTAAAAAGAGATATGAAAAAATTGAAATAACAGAGTAAAATATAAAAGAATGGATGCTACAGTATTATCAACATTGCTGACTTAGGACAGCTAGTATACAAAAAACTTCCTCTTAAAAAAAAATTTCTTTATAAAAGTGGGGTTGAACATGTTTTTTGGCCAGCCAACCTTCCCTCTTTCTGTTAATAATACCGAGCAAAAACCAATTGGAAATAATGGATAGGAAATCTAAATCCAATATGAGAAAAAGGTAACTGACCTAAAGATTGCATACAGAAATGCAGAGCCCGCGCTAAATTTGAGTACAATAAACAAGTTATTGCCAGATTCTGGACCCAAATACAAATTCAAAACAAAGCAATGGCTGAAAAATAGCACTTAGCAAAAGTATGAAAAGAATAGAAATAATAAAATAAGAATTGTAAGCATACTACCATTATCTTAGAGACTCAAAGATAATATGATTTAAAAGATATAATAAATTTAAAAAAAGTAATTTTATCTAAAACTAGAAATCGGGGGTATTTAAAACTATATAGGAAGAATAATAAATCTATAATATTAACTTGATAAAACTATGGAAATTTAATCCTTACTATTTAGAATTTCTTTATTCAAATATCTATTAATAAAATTAATTGGGTATTTTTGAATTAAACAGTATTTAGTAAAATGTTTATAGTTTTTTATTTTTTCTGATTTATTTGAAACTAGAAATTTATTGCGTAGTGTGTAATTAATAACAATATTTCTGAATACAGAAACATGCATACTACTCTCCCAATGTGGTACTTTTATAATATTGAAATTTTAGTCTTCTCGTTTATCATAAATATTAGTAACTATTTTATCTTTTAATTTAATTTCTATATCAAGAAAATTTGTTTCATAATTATTACTATTTGTCTGTATTAAATTAAGATATTGTGGATAAAAATTAATATTAGGTTTAAAGTTGTGTTGCTTGCCAAAAATGATTATATCATCTATATAACGAAAAAAGTGTTGTCCCTTTCGAACAAGTTTTACTTAGCAAAAATACCTTTTCTATATCGGTCTTGGTAATGGAGCTTAAAACAAATTTAGTAAAATTTTTTTTTTATTTTGATGGGGATATGTTTTTCTTTTAAATGTGAAAGTATTTCTGACCATTTTCTATTCAAATTTAATTTTTTATCTTTCTGTTTCTTTAGTGTTAAACGGAAGATTCTTCGATAACTACACCTTTCACGCAATTCAGTCATTACAAATTCTATTGTGAGAAAAATTTCTCCCCAATTAATTTTGTCTTTCAAAACAGTACACTTAAAACAATTTTCTTCAGTAAAGCTAACCGACAATTCTGCAATGTATTCATACCAAATTTTAAGAAAAAAATTATCATTTGGAAATGTATTCCGTATTAATTTTTTTGAGTATAGAAAAATAATGCCTATTGTGGAGAAGACAAGAGTATGAGATGTTATGTATGGTTTTGAAAGAATGTTTTCGTACATGTAGAGTTTTTATGAAAATTTAACTATCACCGAAGCTGATCATATGATTGTAAATGGTTTAACCTTCAGATTTATAAATCACTGTTTTACTACATAATTTACAGTCCCTTATGTGAATATAATCACTGTTTTCTTAACCCTTTATCTACCACATTATGATTTACTGCAGTTTTTTTCATTTAATATTTTTTTTAATAACTATATTGAAAAAATTAAGAAATATACATAAAAAAATACTCTGCGAAATTCAATCCGTTAGAGTTAATTAATTAAAAATAATCAACTGTAAAATTAATTATATACAGTTTACTTAAAATAAATAGTCAAATCGTTTTCTAAAGTCTTCATTAACATACAAAAAAAACAATAAGACACCTTTTGACATTAACTACTTTGTCGGAATAAAAATGACAATCTTCGCAATCCGATCAAAATGTCAGCTGAAAACGCAATTGCTGTTATAAAACTATATTCGCTTTCCCTGCTAAAATACTCCTCATAGAACCCGTGTTGTCACATATATTAGAAGAAAGATTTTTAAAAATATTCCTGTTTAGTGTCATCAGAGTATTCGTAAAAATGGTTATTCTGTGTAATTTTGAAGTGAGTGGTATTTATAAGAACCGTCGGTAGATAATGGGTTAAGCAATTTCATATAATAACTAAGATAAAGTACTCTAGTTCTTGTAAAAATTAAAATATCTCTGTTCCTGAAGGTAGTTTCAAAAATGAATAACATAGCAACGCATCAGAATTAAAAATTGTTCATAAACTTTTGGTACAGAATGGGCCCCGTTTATGTTATTTTTTAAAAAATTTTTCCCATTTTAGTAATAATAATTTCTTTTTCTCTCTTAATTTTAGCATATTTTTTTAAAAATGTACTAAAAAATCATTTTTTTTTCTAATGGAGCAGCACACACACATTGGTATTTTAACCTTTGCAGACCTAGTACATTCCCCAGGTGTAAAATTATTGACTTAGTGTGAATAGAGACTTCATTCAAAGAGAGACGTTCAGAAACACAACATTTAATGACGGGAGACAAGACGAGAAATGAATCCACACACATACAGGCACATTACATAAAACAGTGCAACAATTTACACAGCGCCATCTGTTGGCATTCACACAAAACTAATACACACATATCAAACTACACAATATTTAACACTCCCCCCCCCCATGCATCCTCCAAGGATGCATCAAACAGTATTTTTACCCACTAAATTATACAGTCTTTCAACTGGCCTTTTTATAACACCTTTTGACAACTGAATTTCACAGGATCTCACCTTTCCATCTTTACCTAGAAATAAATTTTTAATTCTACCCAATTTCCAATTATAACGCTTAACATTATCCTCTCTGATAAGAACAACATCATCAATTTTAAGATTTGGAATATTTTTTTATTGCTTGGTAAACATTACTGATCTTAATTCTAATAAATATTCTTTAAAAAAACGTTTCCAGAAATGATCTAACAATAATTGTCTATATTTCCATTTCTTAGTAAGTTCAACATTAATAGAATTTGCATTCAATTTGGGAGATGGTAAAGTAGTTAATCTAGATCCAACAGTAAAATGAGATGGAGTTAATGGATCAGGTTCATTTACATCATTATATACATAAGTCAAAGGCCTAGAATTAATAACAGCTTCAACTTCAATGAGTACAGTATTTAACTCTTCATACATAAGAGATGTTTTACCTAACACACATTTTAAACAATTCTTTACAGATCTAACTAAGCGTTCCCAAAATCCTCCCCACCATGGGGCTCCTTCGACTATAAATTTCCATTCCAATTGAAATTTTTCTAAAAAATTCAATACAGTTTCATCATAACATAATTTATACAAAAATTTAAGTTCTTTATTAGCTGTTTTAAATGTTTTAGCATTATCAGAATATATAATTCTACTAATACCCCTACGACCAAAAAATCTTCTTAAAGATTGGATAAAACATTCAGTACTTAAACTAGATAATAACTCTAAATGAACATTACGAGTAACAGCACATGTAAATAATGAAATATAAACCTTTGAACCCTCTTTGAGATATAATGGTCCAGCAAAGTCCACCCCAGCTATTTCAAAGGGCTGTGACTTTTCAATTCGATCATTAGGAAGTGGTACAATATTTTGCCCGCCACTTTTAGCATGAAACTTTTTACACACTCTACAATTATACACAATAGATTTAATAAATTGTCTAGCCTTTAGTATCCAAAATTTACACCTTACCTGTATTAAAGTTTCATTTACTCCATTGTGAAGTACTTTTTCATGACAATCATATACAATTAGAGAAGCAAAATAATCATTTGATAAAATAATTGGATGTTTCTCATAAACATCTAAAGAAGAATTAGATAAACGACTCTTAATTCTTAAAATATTATCATCATCAATCCTAACATTAAAATTACACAATTTAGAATTCTTATTAACAGACTTATTCAGTTTTATTTTATTAATTTCAGAACTGAAAGAATTTTCTTGAGACATCTTAATAAAATATATCAAAGCTTTTGAAGTTTCCGAAGAAGTGATTGGGCCACTCTTTCTGTTATTACTATTTCTAGCATTATAGATAAATCTAAACACCAATGATGTCACTCGAAGCAACCTGCGTAGAGTACTAAAATTCTCAATATTTAGAATGGATTTGTTTACAGCACAATTGAATACCGGAACAATATCACTTTCACAACACATAGAACAGCTTTCTTCTGAGTCACAACAAATTGACGAATTTTCCTGCACTGGCCAACTGGATTTAAAATCACTTAACCATGGTGGGCCAAATTTCCAAGAATTATCTTGTGATAGTTGTTTTACACTGCATCCACGGGTGATTTTATCTGCAGGGTTCTGGTTACCAGGGCAATGATACCAATTAGCTGGAGAAGTCTTTTGTTTTATTTCTTGAACTCGATTATTCACAAATTGTTTCCATCGTTTTGAAGATTTAATCCAATGAAGGACAATCATACTGTCAGTCCATAGGTAAGTCTTTGCAGAAGGAAAATGAGGTTGCACAACACAGAGTAATCGAGCTGCAATCACAGCAGCTAATAATTCGAGCCGAGGAAGAGTAAGTTTTTTCAACGGAGCTACTCTTCCTTTCGAAATAACAAAAGAAGTTCTAATATCACTAGCACTCACATATCTTAAATAGATCACAGTTCCATACGCTGCTTGGGATGCGCCACAAAACACATGAAGTTCCACATCATGGGGGATTTCATCACAGTTTTTGAAGTACCAACGTAATACCTCAAAGTCTGCTAAGTCTTGCAAGTTTTGACACCAATTTTTCCACGTTGTTTTCATATTTTCTGGTATATTTTTATCCCAGTCCATTCCATCAATCCACAATTTTTGGAAAAGGATTTTGGCTTGGATAGAATATGGCGACAAAAAACCAATAGGATCGAACAACTTTGAAGAAATCTGAAGAACAGTTCTTTTAGTAGGTTCATTAGAATGGGAAGCTTCAACAATAGTTTCTGGTGAAAAGGTAAATAAATCTTTAGAAGAGTTGTATTTAAGTCCTAATACTTTTGAAGAAGAATCAGGAAATCCAAGTTTCACCTCTTTGCTGGTTACGGTTTCAATCTCCTCTTTTAATGCGTTAGAGTTGGTTTTCCATTTGGTTAAATTCATGGATGCTTCACTCAAAATTAATTTAGCTTCATGATACACTTGGCGAGCCTCTTCATCAGAATCAACACTGCAAATAAAGTCATCAACATAAAAATTTTCGTTCATAAGTTCAACAGTTTTGGGGTACAGTTCAGAATATTTCTTTATGTGATGCTTAATACACGCTGCTAATAAAAAGGGACTTGGTTTTGCGCCGAAAATGAGTCGACAGAATCGAAAAACAGCTATTTTTGGTTGCTCCAAATTTAAATCTTCAAGCCATAAAAAGCGCAACGCATCTCTGTCCTTTTGCGCTATGCTGATTTGCAAAAATGCTTTCTCAATATCCGCTGTAAGGGAAATCCTTTTTTTTTCTTTCTAAAATTTAAAAGTATCTTCACTAAATCAGGTAAAAAATTAGGGCCATCAATTAAGCAATCGTTCAGTGACAGTTCGTTTAAATCTTTTGAAGATGCGTCGTAAACTATACGCAGTGAAGTAGAAACGTGATTTTCTCTTATTACTGCTCTGTGGGGAATATAATAAATTCTTTCACCCACTATCAGATCCTTGCCTATTTTCTCGATAATTCCGTTATTAAGCTGCTCCGTAATTACTGAAGAATATTTCCTAAAAAAGTTTTCATCTCTTTTAAATATCTCCATTAGTTTAAAAAATCTCCGTTGAGAGGTCTTGTAATTATCAGCCAGTTTAATATTTTCTTCTTTCCAAGGAAGCGAAATTTCGTAACGTTTTTCTTTTAGTATAATCGAAGAATCAAAGATCTCTGGAGAGCTTTTTCACTTTCACTTGATGAGTCATTCGTTTCGTTCATTCCAATAGATTTCAGCTCCCAGAAAGATTTAACACTCTTATCAAGGTCAACAGTTAGCTGTGAAGTAACATTCATAAATCCACATACAAGGGATTCCTCATTGCGAAATGTTCCAGACAAGCACCAACCAAAGGCTGTCTCAATAGCTACGCAACTTTTATTTATTCGTTTTATTTCACTGCTTGTAATAGACCACAGCACATCGGCGCCTATTAATATTGCGATTTCTGGTTGGCATTTTTCAACACTAGGCTCAATCAAATAAATTCCCTGGCGCCGAAGTTGTTGTTTTATTTTTTCTTCTGGTATTCTGATTTCAGCTGTAGTGATTATTGGGACTTCCATTAATTCGAAGGTTATTTTCTTTTCAGGATTATTTATGTTTCTCAAAGTTACTTCTAAGATTTTACACTTGTTTCGTTTGCAGTTTTTTTCTCCGAAAGTATAAATATTCAATTCTCTTTCACCTTTTACTCGTAAATT